>VXBW01005319.1:299462-370308 GCA_013400375.1 Thinocorus orbignyianus
CCCTCCCCTTTTCTTTTCTTCTTTTTTTTTTTTTCTTTTCTCTTCTTTTATCTTTTTTCTTTTCTTTTCCAGTCCTGCCTTTTAAAGTGGTAGGTGTGACCTAAAGAGAGACATGGTAAATCCTATTTGCTTCTGAATACGTCAGCATTTTAGATGGACGGTTTGCTCTGTTACTAACAGTTAATTTAAAAGCTTTTAGTTCTAAATATACTGCGGCCAACCAATAACCAAAAAGTGCAAAAGTGAAAAAAACTGTTATAGAATAAAGATAAATGTGCAAGTGCTAAAAGTCAAAGAAAATGTGTTTCTTTGTAGCTGTTTCTAGGGAGACATTTCAGGTAGAACATCTGTTTCACTTACTGTGATTGAGTGCCAGGGCTGATGGATTGGTTTAATGTATTCCTGATTAACAACCAGCAAACTTTGCAACCTTCTAACAGGAAAGCATTTTGAAAATTCAGGAGAATACTAAAGGCAGCAGAAATGTCATTTGAAATAAATGGGAAGCTCCTCACTTTTTATATAAAGAAAATGTAAAAATCAGGATGTCGTCTTTGCTTGAACTACACAATCTTTAAGTTCTTAAGTAAGCTGAAAAAGCATTCAAGTGAAGGCTAGAGGAACACTTTTCAGGTTTGTCCATTATGAATGCAGAAAAGGGAGTACAGAACAGAACCACAGAGAGAACCTGATATGGTATGTATCATGTCAACCACTGGAACGTGTGATAATGCTGAAGGTTTTCAAAATAATCTCTTGTTCTTCAGAATCATTGTGAGGATTCCTTTAGCACATTCATCGCCCTCTCGCCTCTCATCTTTCCCCCCTCTTCTCTCTTTTCTTTTCTCGTCCCCATCCTTTAACTATTCTGTCAGGAACAATAGCTCTAAATGATGTTGTAATCTGGTAGGAATTGCACAGCTTTCAGCCAAATTTAGCCTCTGTTTGCACAGCCTTAGCCCGTGGTCAGTTGACATGCCTTTACTCAATATTCCCTCATTGTTGGGTGGTCCTTGGATCATTTCAGCTCAGAGGTTCCCCAGTACAGTATCAATCCTTTAAAATCCTTCTGTCCTGAAAGCTGATGGGTACCCCAATACTCAGTCGTCCTGCTGCCTTTTATCTTCACAGTAACAGCAGCAGCAACAGCTACATTCCTCTCTTTCTAGCTTTTCTTCTGATTGCAATTCTGAGTGAGCAGTTGGGGAAGTTTGCTTGTTGTAGGTTTCCATTGACTACTTTTTTTTAGTGATGATCTTCTTAACAGTGTTCTGGAGATCACTTTCAGCAAATCAAACAGTGAATTGTAGAATATCACACCAGATATTTGTCTACGTTTTAAGAACCAGACTATTAAATAGCAAAGATATCTGCTTATAGGTTGAGCATGCTTTGCTCTACTGAGATAACATTTCATTTTCTGGTAAAGGAAGCAACTTAATCATGTTGGTCATAACAGCCAGACCGATCAATTGCATGTTGGCAAAGTAGTATATATGTGCAGAAATTTAAGTGGCAACAGGAAGTCAGTCTGTCTCTTCTATGTGAACTGCTCTCTCTACCTGGTTCTGCTCCTCACCTGTTGTGTAGGAATAAAAGTCATAGTGGCTAAAATGGGTTTCCAGGTTTTCTGAAATTCCCTGAGCAAGGGACCAAAAGGATGCTTGAACACAAAAAATTCTGAAAAAGTTCAAAAGCCCTTGGAAGAGTGAATAAGTATGGTCACAGCTAACTTTTTGTATATTTGTTGTCTTCAAGTGAGTGAAATCTAAGAAAAATTGGAATGGTAAACTTCAGAAAAAGTTTAATCATCCCAGGAAAAGTGTAGGCAATGAAAGCTATCTGATCTATCCTTTAGCTCATTTGGAAGAATTTATGCACATTCTGAAATTGCCTACATTTCAGTATGCAAGCAAATACAAATTGTGATAAAAAAATCTAACCAGTATTAAATTGAATCTCCCATGTATATAAATAAACTTCAAGTTTCTACTGCCATGCTGTAAGTCAGGTTGGTCTACAAATGTGGTATTTATGCCCAAAGGAATTATTATTTCTTCTCTGAGTTTTCCTTTGTAAATCAGTCACTGGAGAGAAGCTGAAGAAAATTTAGTAAGCAAGCAAGCAAGTAATCAACGCCTTACATGTGATTTTGGTAGAAATATATACAATACTCATATTGACTTAATTTCTATTTAAGTATACATTTTTCTTTGAAGTAGGATGTCTGTGCCACAGAGCTACAACAACATGTTTTACTGGATAATCTCCTCAAAAGGAACTGAACTGAACTATAGATCTTTTAGAGTCTACTGAACTATAATACTTTTAGAGTCTTTGATTGCTAAGTGTTAGCTTAACATCTTTTCTGTTTAGGAGATTTGAATTACATGGGGTCTATGTTAATTTTATTTTCCTTTTTTAATTTGTATCCTTTTTATAATTTATAATTTATAATAGAAGCACTTCTAGCACTCTTTTAACAATATAACACAGTTTGCTTTTGTAGTGCCTCAACCAGTGCTGAGAGCTTCCTGTGCAGAGATGTACACGTGGTTAAGACAGAATAGTTTGTAGTCAAATACACAACAAGGGGACAACATCTGCATGTCATGGTTCAAAGCTTCTCTACAAAGAAATTAAATTAAGTCTAAGATGAAGGGTAATATTTAAAACACACTATTATTTCAAAAATCATGCCAGGTTACTAGACTAACAGATTTAGGAAAGTTTAATTTCTGTAGCCAGCAGAAGACATGCAAACAATGTTGCTAGTACCTCAAAAGCCACATCTATCTCCCTTGTATATGTCTGGATGGGTAAGAAACACATTTGTGCCAAAAGTCTTTTATAAAGTTCAGGTTGACACTCTTCCTTATTACAAAATTTCCTAATACCTATGTCCTCCAATCCTAGCCTGTCCCTATTTTGCAGTTCTCTGCCAATATGGTAATAATTACACCATCCCTTTTCATATAACTCATCACATATAACAGACAATTTTCTCTGTAATAAGTGTAAATATGGTTCCTATAATATACATTAGAGAAATATACTAATATGGGCACATTAAGGTTCCATTAGAAATAAATGTTTTCCTTCTCTGTTGCCAGAAATGAGTACGTATAGTGTGCACAACAGCTTAGAAAATAAAATGTTTTTGTTTTGCTCTGTAAAGCTTTTTCCACAGTCTCAAAAAATTTTCATTGCATTTTCAGACAATATTATAACTGCACATGGTGGAAATAAATTAGTACAAAATAATTTTCCAGGAATCATTCAATAGATGTGGAAAAAATACCAACCAACCAACCCCAAGACAAAGATAGAAAGCTAAATAAGCATGTGAGTATTAATCATTCAGCATCTGAAAGATAGATGTCTGTGCAGAAACTAAACTTCTCAGCCCGTATAACTCAACAGAGACCTGTCATAGCTGTGTTCATTTATGCCAGCTGGGGATCCAGCTTCACGTTGCTCCTGAAGTCAGAGATAAAATATCCGTTCATATCTGCTTGGATCACTAATGGCGGTATTTTAAAGAATGAGCACCAATTCCCATTTACACACAATAGCACTTTAATGTCCAATCCAAATTACTAGCCTTGAGAAAACTTTGTACAAAGCTACTACTTTAACATTACCATTTTTATGTGTTCTAAGGATGGATACCTTTCCTGGAATGTGCATTCAGTTAAAAAATCATCAAATTTCTGTTGGGAAACATAAATTCTGATTATATGTTTAATAAATCACTGACTTAAATACTTAAATACCTTGGTTTTGTTTTTGTTTCTGGGTTTGGTTTTGTTGTTGTTGTTGTTGTTGGGTTTTGGTTTTTTTAACTTGGCCTTTTGGCAAAGGAAGAACTTTCGTGGTTTTGTTTGTAAAGTGGCAGCAGATTTAGTAACAGAGCTACAAGAACAATGATGGGAGTGAGAAATTCATTATTATGTTAATTTGATACAACCCAGCAAAACTGTGGTGAAACTCGTTATTCTGAACTGTTAATTAGTCTTCCACATAAACAAAAATGTAGTATAGAAAATTGGCCCAGAAAATAAAGTGATTTTACATTACGAAAAAATGTTAATATAAACTAGAAAAAGCAACTGAGAAAATAGCTGTTATTCCCGTTCATTTATGTGCTCAGTTGTTTTCTATTAGTAACCAATATGTAACCATATATTTGAGTCCTAATAATACATGGCTAATCACCATTTTAAGGCACACATTTTATATGCCTCTCGAGAAAGCAATCCCCCTTAAATATTTGCCCTGTACTCAGGAGAATACATTTCCACCAGGCAATTGAATTGCCTTCATTTGGATTGTAATCCTTTCTATTTGACTGTAGACATTCATCCATAAGTGATTATCAATTGGGAGCAAATTCATAAGGAAATAGCAGAATCTCAGCTTAAACAATTTTGTTAACCTTTGGTTGGCAGAAAGAAATAGACACAGAAAATGTGAAGAGAACAAAGCTGATTACATCTGCAGAAATAATGTGTGAAATAACTCAATATATCTGGGTAATGCAGGAGTTGTGGTGAAGGACAATGTCAGGAGGAAGGTTTCTAGGTCTCTTGTTCAACTTACTTTTCTAATCAGGACTAACATCAAAGTTAGGGCAGGTTTAAAAGGACTTTGTCCAGTCAACTTCTTAAAATATTTTAGGATGGAGATGGGCCCACCTCTCCAGGCACATGTCCCTGTAATTGCAGCATAGTGAATAAATTTTCTTTCTATTTAGCCAGAATGTTCATATTTGCAACTTGTACCAATGGCCTCCTTTCATAGCACATGTCTAAGATGAACCTACCTTTGTTGTCATGAGGGCACAGTGTTGGCTCAGATATAATCTGTTGCCCACCTTGACCTCAACTGCTTTTCTTCAGAGCTGTGTCAACTGGCCTCGTGCTCCTTAAACTACTGACTCACAGGGTTGTACCACCTTTGGTGCTGGATTTCACTTTTGTCTAGTTTATGTACATATTTATATGTATGTCTGGATTATTTCTTTGTTTATAATAGGAAAGGATGAGTTATTAATGCGTTATTTCTTGTAATATATATGATGTGACAAGTTCTAGACAGATTGTCTAGCAGGACTTTGTAACAGAGTAGTGGAATAATTCTGGAGAGGTAAAACACACTTGTAGAATTTTTATTGGGATATGTTTTTTAATAGGCTGGCATTCCAATTATAGAGAATATCATGGTTGCCTATAGCAGAGCTCCAGGTTGCAAGACCTTCTGGGACAGGGAACATAAAACAAATATTCAAAAAAGGGAAAAAAGAGGACCCAGGAAACTACAGGCTATTTAGTCTCACCTCTGTGCCTGGCAAGATCATGGAGCAGATTCTCCTGGAATCTCTGCTAAGGCACATGGAAAATAAGGAGGTGATTGGAGGCAGCCAACATGGCTTCACCAAGGGCAAATCCTGCCTGACAAACTTGATGGCCTTCTACAATACTGCTACGAACTTGATGGACAAAGGCAGAGCAACAGACGTCATCTACCTGGACTTAAGCAAAGCGTTTGACACTGTCCCACATGACCTCCTAGTGTCCAAATTGGAGAGTCATGGGTTCGATGAATGGATCACTCAGTGGATAAGGAACTGGCTTGATGGCCGCAGTCAAAGAGTTGTGGTTATTGGGTCAATGTCCAAGTGGCGGCCAGTGACGAGTGGTGTCCTGCAAGGGTCAGTACTGGGACCAGTACTATTTAACATCTTTGTTGGAGACATGGACAGTGGGATAGAGTGCACCCTCAGCAAATTTGCCGATGACACCAAGCTCGGTGGCGCGGTTGACACGCTGGAGGGAAGGGATGCCATCCAGAGGGACCTGGACAGGCTTGAGAGGTGGGCTAATGCAAATGGCATGAAGTTCAACCAAGCCAAGTGCAGAGTCCTACACCTGGGACGTGGCAATCCCAGGCACAAATACAGGTTGGGCAGAGAATGGCTGGAGAGCAGCCCTGAGGAGAAGGACTTGGGAGTGCTCATGGATGAGAAGCTCAACATGAGCCGGCAGTGCGCGCTGGCAGCCCAGAAAGCCAACCGTATCCTGGGTTGCATCAAAAGAAGTGTGAGCAGCAGGTCACGGGAGGTGATTCTCCCCCTCTACTCTGCGCTTGTGAGACCCCACCTGGAGTACTGTGTCCAGTTCTGGAGTCCTCAACATAGAAAGGACATCGAACTGTTGGAACAGGTCCAGCGCAGGGCCACCAAGATGATTAGAGGGATGGAGCACCTCTCCTATGAGGACAGGCTGAGAGAGCTGGGACTGTTCAGCCTGGAGAAGAGAAGGCTCCGGGGAGACCTGATAGCAGCCTTCCAGTATCTGAAGGGAGCCTACAGGAGAGCTGGGGAGGGACTCTTTGTCAGGAAGTCTAGTGACAGGACGAGGGGTAATGGTTTTAAATTGGAAGAGGGGAGATTTAGATTAGATATTAGGAAGAAGTTCTTTACTGTGAGGGTGGTGAGGCACTGGAACAGGTTGCCCAGGGAAGTTGTTGATGCCCCATCCCTGGAAGTGTTTAAGGCCAGGTTGGATGGGGCTTTGAGCAACCTGCTCTAGGGAGAGGTGTCCCTGCCCATGGCAGGGGGGTTGGAACATGATGATCTCTAAGGTCCGCTCCAACTCTAATCATTCTATGATTCTATGATTTTGTTTCTTCAGTTGCAATAGTAGAGTGACTCCAAAGGTACTAGAGTAACACAAGTAAATACATGATTATTCTTATTTTTTATTGGTGGTGTATTACCAAGAGAAGGGAAAATCTGCTACCACTTACTCCATCTGCTAAAATTTATATGTTTTGTCATAACTAAGCCCAAGATGGTGAGTTTACTGAAGCCAGGACATTTTTTCTTTGTATCTGGTATGAAATATCCTCTGAGTATTTTAAATAATTACATCTTAGAACAGAAAGAGTCAGACAAAAAAGGGATTCCCATAATATTATTTTCTACCCTTTTCTTCCCCAAAATAAGGGTGAAAAGCTAAATGTGATTTTCTGATAGTGTATTTTTAGTCCTTATACTACCTGGAATATGACATCAACACTTCCATTTACTTCAGTGGTATGAGAACTCCTCTTTCTTACAACGTTTCTTGATAATACTTAGAAGAATTTTTCACTGCATGTATATTGGTGTAGATCCACTGAAATAATCAGTCATAGAACCCATGTATATGATGATTTAATTCAGTAGTAAATTACTTAATTTAATTCAGCAGTAAAAATCCTGTCATTAACAAGATATTCTTATGCAAATCTCCTTCTAAATCTTTTAATTAACTTTGTTTTCTTTGAAAGCTCTGTGGACCTTGTGGCCTGCTTTTTCCAAACTTAAATTTATGATATTGTTTTAAGATAAAGATCAAAGTTTAATACATTTTAAAGATCCATCACAGAATTTCTTGACTTTATTCCTTAAGCAAATTTTGAATAAAATATTGTTAATGATATTTTGCTAATTTGTACTCGCTATTTTTAAACTGGTTCCTTCCCCTTTTTCTTCCTTCTAGTTCTAGACACTAAAAAGCTTTGGGGGCATGCATGAATTTGCTCTTGTTGTACACTGTATAGCTGTAAAATCTTTCTATACTATTCAAAGGTAAATAAATCAGTTGTATGAGATGAATAAAAGTTATGAAACATCCAGATGGAGCTTTCTAACCATCAAAAAATAATCAACATTTTGCTTAGCAACCAAACTTTAATTATGCTAGTTAATCTTGGAGGTGGAAATAAAAGTGGAAGATCTGATGCTTAAATAAAATTGATTGACTCCATAAAGTGACTTGAACAAAAGGACAGCAATAACTTGACCTTTGAAAACTATTACACAAAATATAATAGTTAAAATTATTTGATCATCTTGAAGATGTTTGATCACTTGTAAGTATGTTGTCAGCAAGGTGTTAAAATTTTCTAAATAGTTCTCATAGTCATCTTTTGAAAGGAAACATTTGAGGGGGGAAGGAATAATAAGGTTGATGCTATTTCAGGTGAAGGAAAGGCATGATTTCCCATACATATGCAAAACAACAATATGAAAACATCAAGATGTTAACCAATCCCTCTTCATAGATATTGTTTTTCTCAAAATGTATATTGACTTGGTGATAATCATGATTACCAGAACAAATCTGGCCTGGGAATAATCGGACCAAATATAAATTAATGGAGTCATCTATTGTACTGCTACAATTAGTGGGAATAAATCATCTCATCCTCATAAGATGTTTAACATAGATCAGCTGAAATACCTTCCATGAGCTGTCTATGTTTATATATTATAGAAGGAGGAAGGAAAATCATCTGACAAAATGTGGATATCTACATTGATACTAAAAGAATATGATTTATCACAATCTGAAATATTCTAGAGGAGTCTCTATTTAACAATCTCTATTTCCTTCCCTGACTTAATTAACTTTGTCTCGATAGCTCAGCTGTAGAGACCTCAGGGTAGTTGAGATTTTTCACAGCCTTGGTTATTCAGATGAGGTCAAACCAATTGCTGGTTTGATCAGATTGGGCTAGAGCTTCTAATAGAAAAAGATAATGACAGATTTTATTGGAGTCTTTGGAGTTCATATAAGAACAACCGGCAAAAGTTTAGTAAAAAAAAAAAAAAATATTTAAAAATCAAGTTAGTACATTAAGTCATCTTCTAAAATTTATTCCACAGGATCTGAAGGAATGAAAACCGTGAAAAACTGAAAAACTTCCGGTGTCATGAACGATGACATGCTAATGTGATTCCTTCTCATGTTTACTGCTGTTTCCAAAGTGGAAATAAATAAATAAATAAAATATCCTTGCAGATATTTGAATTGTGAAAGCTTGGGAAACCCTAGTGACATTAAGACCTCTTTTAGAGTCAAAAAAAAAAAAAAAGAAAAAAAAGAAGAAAAAAAAAAGACTGTATTCTGTATTGGAAAAGGTCAACGATAATGAAAGTATTCAATTTCAAATAAGTACTATCTGTGACAGTTTGGTGTGTTATTGGACTCCTGAAAAGAGCTGGGAGAAGTTATCACTGGAAATAGTGAAGAAACATTGCTCTAATCTGAAATTTTTAAAAATTGGTTTCAGCACCTTACTCTAGAGACAGTTTTATAAAGAATGACGTGTTATAATTTCAGCGTGAGGACTTCCTGGATTTAGATCCATATTCCATGTGTGCACAATGTGAATATTAAAATATTCCAGGTCCCTGAGTGACCAGAGAGGAGAAAAGTCAAACAGATTGACTCCTACAGACATTATTCTGAATATCCAGAAGTTAAGAAAACTTGCCAGTTTTATTTTCAAAAAACTGATTTCTATGCATTTGATTGAAAGAAACGATATGATACCAAGATCATCTTCAACCACACCATCTGGTAGCAGCTCATAATCTTACAGTAGCTAAGTGTGATGAAAGACAATTTAACAACTAATGTAGGTGTCTCTCTGGGGGATTCATTGTTTATTACTCTTTGATACCATGCACTAGCAAGCTTATGATGCACAAGTCTCTTTTGGCCTGACTTTTATCCCATTCTTATGAATTTTGAACCAGGACCTGCACAAATGATAAAAGATCTGCATTTTAGCAGTAAAGTCATGTTAGGGGTGAATCATAGCTTTCCTTCTTCTGTTTAAGAAAAATAACCATATTTTTTCCATCCCTTGCTGAAACTTAACAGTCTGCCAGGTGGCAACCACCATTTTAGAGACATATGCTTGAAAGGTAAAATGTCTATCCAGTCATCCTGGGACAATTGCCCTCAAATGTGATTTCAGTGATATCTATGCAGGATTTGGAGCTGTACAGCAAAATTAAACTCACTGTCTCAGAGGCTTTTATAAACCACTTGGCCTGATGATGGAATCACTCTGTGCCAGCAAATTCTTTCTTCTTCTATTTTTTTTTCTCATCTAAAGTGTCCCCAAAGTATCTGGGGCACTGTTACTTCTTTTTCACAGATACAATTGGTAGCATAGTGAGCAAAGATGCAGACATCTGGACTAGCTCTCAGCCAAAATTCTTGATGTCTTTCCCAACACACTGCTTACCCTTTACAACTGTTGGAGGGCAAAAAGTGAGAAAAAGCAAACTAAAGGATCCCCCACACATACACACTCATGAAATCTTGCATGTACAGGACCTACTGTTGGCCTTTATAAGCCTGAACAAAAACAGTGTAAAAAGGCCTCCTGAATTTAGCTGTGGTTACACTTAGACACAATGCATCTCTTCCTTCCAAACTTCTCTAACACTCAAAGGATGAGCTGGATAGACTTAGTAATACACGTGGCAAGAAAAAGTATGACTGGGGCTGTGCCTTGCTTCATAGTCTTCAGTCAGTGGGTAGCTTCTACATAAACATAGACCTGTGGGAGCCAAGAGTGACCTTGCAAAACCAGCTTGTGATGGGCAGTTCTGGGAATCAGTGGTGCTAGATTTACTGCATATGTACTATAGTCTCTCCATGTGTGCAAGTGGGGTTTGGTCCTTCAGTATTTATGCTTGGCCTCAAGCGTTGAGTGCTGATACTTTGTTACAGAATTATCAGGATTTAGCAGAATGACAAGTTTCTCATTCAAAAAACACACAAAGAAAGGAAAATCTTGAAGGAGACACTCAACAGAAGAGTGGGAAAACAGAATACACTGAGTTTTACCTGTATAGATTCTTTAGTATGACATTACCCTGCCTCTAGGTTCACCTCTGCCTTCACTCTTCATCTTAAGTGACTCTCAACACTTTCTGCAGTGCACAAAGTCCTTAGTTGATCTTATCTGGGCTGCTTCCTCCAAGCTAGACATCTACTCTGCTTTTCATAAGAAGCATATCTAGTTTACTTGCACTAAATAACCATACATAGATGCTCTTTTCTCTGGCCAATTGCTTGAGCAATCCATTGATTTCAGGAAATGGAGCAAAAAAATTAAAATGCTTTTACATAAACCAGACAAAATTAATTGAAAGTGATTGTTTTTACTATCATTCATATAATTTTCATGAAACATAGCACTCTTTACAAGCAAAATCAGACCATCCTGTTACACAGTGGTACTTTTAGTAGTGAAGTTTATTCACTGCACCTTTAAAAAAAAAAGAGATAAAAGAAAAAAAAAATGAGAGCAGGTGTTGCTGACTCCAACAGGTAGTCCCAGTAAAGGTACTTTATATTTTTGATGCACCCATCTGTGTGGCCTTACCTCAGGTGATTAGTGACTCTAAAAGATGTGACATTTGCAGCTTACTGATATTATACACTGGCCAGCACTATATCAATCACTGCTGCCAGATGCAAATGCAGCCTGTCACCAAAAGACATCCCTTTTCCCAGAGCAGTTTTATGTCAAGATGAGAGCAGTGTGTTCCTGCTTGAGCTAACACAGACCAACTCTACTGAAGTCCACGGAATTATACAAAAGTTAAACCAGGTTACATTGACCTATATATGATAAAACCTTCTTTTATCTATTCCGTTATAAGCTCAACGTGACTACAACAATCTCAGTGATGCTACTACAGTGTTACACTAATGCATTAGGGGTACGTGTGCAAATTTAGCCCCATGTGTTACTACTGGAACTAACTGGATTTTTTTCCATGGATTGTTGTTACAATTGGGAAGCACTGACTATAGGAATGTAATATGAGACTGTAGTAATTTAATCAGTATCTACAGGAGACTTCCCTAGAACAGTATCTGAAAGATGTTAGAAGGACTCCCAGCTGACTTTAACCCTTAGATATCCACTTTATAAAAGCTAGACTCCTCGGACAGTTGGCTAACTATCCTGGAAATTTTAGTAATATTGTCTTCTAGGTTCCTGTATCTGTGGACTAACCCATGACTGAAACAGTAATGCCAAACATCTGATTTTCTTCATTTGTGCACTAGAACTACTAATGTTCCTAGGATTCAAAAACAGGAAATCAGACAGGGCTCCTAAGGTTTTCTACTCCCAGATTTTTTTCTTGTAAGATGTATCTTCACTTAGTTTATTTATTAATATATGGTTTCAAAATTTAACACATTTCCAACATTTCTGCTATCAGATTGCAGATACCTAGAAAACTTGACTTGCAAATATATAACAGAATCTTGAATTTTTTCATATACCAGCACAGTCAATATTGTCCAGTTCTAGTCACTGAATTTTTGAGATCCTATTATTATTACTAGACTTATTTGGTGACAGTCATGTCCCAGTAAGTAATTTGAGTCCAGGGTCATGCTAATGTGATGTTTTCCATGAGTTAATTTTCTCAGGCCAGCTCTGAACACGGGTGAAATGGACATGTAACTGATAACTTCTGAGCCCGTAACTATATATTTACTGCTGCTATCAAGCATCCAGACCCTTTCGGACTGTTATGCTACCTATTTTCAAAAGGCTACCTGAAGCACCTGAGTCTCCAATGCTTAAAGTGCAGAATCCAAGAGACAGAGTTCTCGGGTGCATGCTGGCACCTTTTAGCATAATTACTCTCCCCGGCCTCAGATCTTGATTTCTGTGCTATGGAACTTAAGGCATGAGGACAGGAAGGGACTACAGAACACTTGGATCAGCACACGACATGGAAAAAAAAGAATTCGAGAAAATTCAGGCACACTGATGTGCATAAATCATACAGTATAGAGGACTTCAAATCTCATTCAACTGATAGACATCAGAGGGGACCTAATCAGCCAAAAACTGAGTGATTCATTGGGAGTGCCTCACTGGAGAAGGAACATGAGGACACTGAATGTGTACAACTAGGAATTTCAGGTGTCTGATAATTCAGACAGATGTATGAATACTAAAGCTTTGTGGAATGCTACATATTAAAGCAGATTCACAACAGTTTCAGTAGGTATAGTCCTACCACACTGTTTTATCAAACATGGCCACAATTAGTCTCATTAACTTCTGTGGGGGTCTTCACGATAGCTTATGAGATACCTCTCCAGACAAACATGGTGCTTGTTCATCAGTTGCATACATTTCTCCTAGATTTTAAAAGCTTCTAGTCTTATAACTTTGAAATATTTATAGATGTTTGTTATTACTGAAATCCCTTCTTGGGAAAATTTCAAGCTGCTTTTTTAAAAATATGTAAGTATGGCTTGCTTTAACAGCTGTTTTTGAACTCAGATGCAAAATATCCCTTCCTTTCACTACTTACTCACCCAACCTTAGGGTTAGGGGTAGGGAGCAGAAGAGAGCAAGTTTAGGCATTACACTTTATCTGTTCGGCTTTAATACATTAATACTGCAGTGATCATGGTTCCTTTTTGGTAGCAGCAAGAGGTGGGCAGAGGATTCATTGATATGACTGTAATCCTTACAAAGTTTTTTTTTGTTGTTGTTGTTGCATTTTGCAGTGTATGAAATTTTCTTCAGAGACAAAAGTGGTTATCCTTTTCTCTGCCCCTGCCCTTTCAGGGTCCATCAGTCTGAAATATTGTCATTTGAAATGTTGTGGAAAAGGATGGTGTGAAAAGAGAAAGCAGAAATAATTATTGATTGAATATTTTCACATAAGTGTCAATCTTCCTAGTTTTGCATCTTAGTTTCAGTTCAGTTACAGGTTAAATATTTTATAATAGTAGTAATAATAAAAATAATATTATTGTTGTTATTATTATTTCTGAAAATATAATTATGACAGTGTCAACAGTACCATGTTGTACTTACCGACTTTACAGCTTTCAGTATTTTATAAAAAGGTCACTATTGTTATCCCTGTGGCTTTTTTAATAGTTGGTAAAACCGGAGAGTAAAGAAGAAATTAATTTGTTCAAGGTCACTCCACAGAGCAATGGAAAAGCTATGAAGTGAAATCAGGTTTCCAGAGTCCCAAGCCAGTTCGTTAATGTATGGTGACAATGCTTCTTGAAAAGGATAGCAGGCACTTAAGAGAACAAAATACCACAGCATAAATGAAAAGCACCACATTAAAGATTTTTGCTTTCCACACTTTATAGTCTATTCCCTTTTATGAATTCCAAAACTTTACATTTATTTACAAGACACAGAGGAGAAAGAGAAGATGCCTGGTGATTGTTACTATTAATAAACCTTCCAGATAGCATTTTTTTTCTAAATAGAGTGTGCTGACATAGTTTTGCAGGTAGGATGTATAAAAAGGAATGAAGTATAATTATTATTGATGTTACTGTGTTCAGGTGGTGAAGATGTACAAAATACATGCGTGGATTAACTAGTAGACCTAAACACTGGCTTCTTGCCTGCCTTTGTCACAAAATATAACACTCTTTGAGGGAAAATCTCAGATTTTTATATTCTGATATGATCTGAGCAAGGCCATGATACTCCCATCTTGCTTTTTGACTGGCAGAGACAGGTATCACCTGACCCGTTAAAGGGTCAGTAGTTGCCATTCACCAGTATTTGAATTTCTGAATTTCGTATTCTAGCTTTGTGCATGGATTTTCTCATTATCACTTTGAACTACTGTGGAGATCTGACAACAAATAAACCAAAAACCAAAACCAGGAGGGATATCAAGAAGGTGGGAAAATCTACTTTTATGAATGGCCTCATAAGTTAAGTAAACACTAATTTGTGTGCAATGTTCTTTGTCCAGAGGCAATCCCAGTTTGCCAATTATTAACATTACTTTTGAATAGTTCAGCAAATCTCAGAGGATAGATGCTGCATTAATAATGAGCTGTAGGCATTAGCAGGATCTGTGAAGATCTTTCTGTACTGACTATGGGTATTCCCACTGAGAATATTTGTATAAATGCAGTATAAATAAGGAAGCTATTAAAATGCTCTAGGTTCCCAATGACTCAGAGAATTTGGGGCACTTAAAGATTTTAATATTGTTGTATTTTTCCTAGAACGGAGGAAAAAAGTGGATTTAAAGTAGTTTAAAGAAGCAAAAGATCAGGATTATCTTTTCAATTTTCTATTTAAATAATCTAATTTTGACATGAAGCTTGGTAAGTAAACATAGTGGTTCATATTTTCCACTGATGAAAATTTTTTGAGATACACTGGGATTTTTTTTGAAAGACCTATATGTGTTTATCCCAGTGTTTGCAGTAACATGACTGATTTTCACAGAACTTTTTCACCGAACAGCCATTATGGAGTACCTCCCAATATTACTCTTTAATCAGTGGAAATCATTGTAGTTATCTCAGTGGGATCAGTCCAGGTCTTTGTGAGGAGAGGATAAAATCAAACCTGTCAAAAGGTTTACTTAGCACTACAAAGTCTTGATTAGTGGATTTGAATAAAAGTATGTCTGGATACCCAGTAGTCATAACAAGAGTTCACAGAGAAATGGTGCTCAGGGGTACAACTGAACAGAGTACAACATAGAAACTTATCACAATTTATTTTCCAAGTTAATGAAAAAAGAGAAGTATTATAAAATAATTGAAAATGTTTCTCTCTCTCTTAATTTTTTTCCCGCAACATTATTTGCCATGGAAAATCAGATGTTGCAATTAAGACCTGAAAATATTTGCTTTTCAAATTATTTTCTTGCAAATTTCCATATATTAACATGATGTTCTTATTTTTTTTTCTATTTATAAATGAAGTTAACAAGAAGGTTTTCTGAGAAAATTGAGAAGTGTAGGTATAAAGGAAATATTTTATTATTTTCAATTAGCTAAAAACTAAATGAAATTTCCTATGCAATACCATTGAACTAGCCCTTCAGCAGTTTGAAGAATGATTCCTGAGGAAAGGAGCAATTATACACAAAGATTAGACCTGATCTTCCACTTTATAATAAGCAGCATAATTTAATCGAATTCATAGTTTTTCTTTTTATTCAATTTAGGATTAAATTAGGTTCTTCATTTCACCAATATATATCTGAATCAAATGAAAAGGTTTGGACTTCCCTATATACTGAATTCGCTACAATATCAGTTAATGTAGAATTACAGAACATCAGTCAAGAACTGAGAAATGAGCTAATACGTTTTAAGGCAAAGAGGTTGATTGCTTTCTTGCTGTTTAATGTCCATAAATCCCCAAGTTTAAAACATAACAGTAGGATAAGAGTTTGCTATATGCATGGATTATGTGTAGAATTTCATGCAGAAACAACACTTCTATTAAAAATATACAAAATAAATTGATGATTAAATATACAAAAAATATTTTAAAAGCTATGAAAAACAGTATAAACAGCTTTAAGATCAGAATATTGCCAGAAAAAGAACTCATAACTTTTATGTCCTTTACTTAACAGTAGAAATACAAAATAATATTTATTTCCTTTAACTGTTAAATCTACTTTTTTTAGATGTCATAGAAATGGATGAATGACTAAATGAAGCAATAATATATCAAAATATTCTATTATCATAAGACTGCTATACAGAGAATACAATACAAAATTTCATCTAAGCACAGGTATAATTTACAAGTAGATTATAACAAAGTGACAGCATTAATTCCATGTTTGTGATTATTCTTGTCAGTTTTACTTGTCTTTCTCTGTGGTCATTCTCTGTGGCCGTTCTCCAAAGCCTGTGAGATTCTCATTGCCTCTACAATACATAAATCAAAATATATGTTTTTGCAGAGTTTTAGACTTTGATTCTTTTAATAGGTCAATACAGACTTTGTGCTCTGAAGAAAATGAAGCATATATACCTAGTGTCCCTCAACTGGGATATAGATTTAACCTGTAAGGAACAGACCAGTCTTTCAGTAGCACTTATGTTCTTTCACCGAAACTGAACCCTAAAACTTGATTCTTATTTTCTAATAAAAATTTTCACTGCCCCTCATAAGCATGTAAGAGAGACTTTTAAATCAGTTGAAGAAAATAATAGCTCAAAGAAATACAGATTCTTACTTACACATTGCCTAGTGGGATGTAGACTGCTGGAATGCTTATCATAGCAAATTCCATATTGTGATTCTGACCCTGTCTGTGTTTTATTAAGCTGTGAAGGTAGAATTAGGGATTTTTATATAATAGAATTTTCAAAAGCTCTTAAATTCCCAGGTTTCAATTAAATTTCTCTCCATTTTTAAACATCTAAATGTCTTTTTTAATATCTGCTTCAAAATCCCTGGCCTTTGTGCCCATTGCATACAATCCCATTAATTTTGATAGCTCAGCACTTTGCACCACGTTTTGTCCCTGTGAGATACGTAAGTGCTCTCACATCTTTGATGCCTGAGAATGGCATATGTAATAGATTTAGATGCTTTCACAGAGTCACACAGAGAGTCTGGGATGAAGTCAAGTGAACTAATGCTCCTCCAATTCAATCCACTGCTTTATCTGGTCACACCTTCCTTGTTCCTGGAAAGGACTGGGAGCAGACAGGATGATGGCTTAAATACACTTCTGTCTCCTTTTTGTTATTGTCTGACTCCTTCCCTAATTGTTTTACCCCTTGTGCTAATACGCAACAGATTGCCTTGAACATGACATGGTCCACTAGAATCTCGCTTCACTGCAACTTCATTACTTGGAAATTGTAAATGTAATGCTTCATTTGTCTTTGATGTTACTTCATAAATGACAATTTTGAGACTCTGCAGAGAATAGGTTAATGTTTCTGAAGTCCCTAATGTGTCACATTGAAATACTGCACTAAACCCTCAGATTTGCTTCTTGTGCTTTTTTTTTTTTTGTGTGTTTTTTTTTTTTTTTTTTTTTTTCCCAAGCTCTACAGAAAAAGTTGAAGATTACGTAAACAAATGTCTCTCTGGACTAGGAATCAGGCACTCAACTGGGACCCACTGCAGGAAAAAAATTGAAGTGAGGCAAGATGAGATTAAGACAATGGAAAAATAGAAAAGAACTAAAATAAAAAATATTTTTGTTCTTCGGGAAATCTGAATACCATGGGTTTCCACTCTTCACTTAGCACAAAATTTTTGTATTTTCAGAATGAATCAAGGAATGTGCAGGGATATCTGTCACGGTGGGGAAATCTGCAAAACTGAGTTCAATAACAAGGAAATGTTCCCTTGTCATCTTTTGAATTATGTGAATGTATAGTAATCAAATTTAATATGACAAAAAATAGGATTTTACTTTAAAAGTGCTCTAGTTCTTCACCTAAAAAAAGAATTTTAAAGCTCTTACGCATGTATTATAATCACTTTGATACCACTTGTTTCTTTAAATGCGTACAGTATCCTGCAGATACTGTACAGATCATCTCCTATCCCAAATATCATCTATTTAAGAAAGAGGCTTATGCCTGATTGTACAGATCCCTACTCCTGCTGTTCCTCCTTCGGCTGAAATAATATTGAGGTTTGTGATATCTCACTTACAGGAATATAATTACAGACAATTATGACCTCAGATGAAGTAGAAGCAGCAGGAATAGATGAGAAGTCCAGGAATAAGTCTTACGCTTGTGTAAAACATTTTTGAGATCAAATTCAGAGATCAGAAAAGAGAAAAAAAGGTAGAAAGCACTACATGGCTGAAACTTTCTCAAATGGATAGTTTTCCAAGTTTTTCAGGAAGCATCTGGGATTGAGACTCCAAATGCAGGACATTTTTCTTGCAAAAATGTAACAGAGGAAAATTAAAATTAGATCACAGCACATAATACTGATTTAATCTTTCCTCCTTATTTTCCTTTAACTTTCATATATGACCTCCATCACAGCAAAGTTTAAGAGTCTGGGAAAATTTACAGTGGTGTAAACTGGTACAGTACTGCAGTGAAGCTTCATTAATTTGTAGAGCTGGTGGTATGACCCTACTAACATCACTGGAATTACATTTGATGCCTACTACAAATTCAGAAAATGGTTTTGAAAGACATGACTGATTATGCTACATTTGTTTCTTGTAAAGAAAGTGGATATTTCTCTCTGGAACTTTTAATCCCTCATGACATTTCAAGTGTAACTAGTACAATCATAATCAGAATCAAACCCAAAGGATCAAGATATGAAAAAGAGTAATTGCATTATCAGATTAGAGGAAAAATTACCACAGTCTTAAAGGGATGACAGAGGTTTAATTGCTATGTGAAAAATATTTCATTTCTACAGAAAAAAAAAAAAGGAATCTTAATACGTACTTCAGTGTAACCTTCATGATGTGTTCTCTGGGAGATGAACATAAAAGATAGTGCAGCACACTCTGGGTTTCTGGGCAGATAGGAAAACCCAAACTTTTTTGGTTTGAAGGATTGCAGGTGCAAGAATAGCTGGGGTAGAGGAAAGGGCTGGGGCAAAGTGGAAGAGGAGGGGGATGAGCATTCCAGGTCCTTTTACTGTATAGGGATGGGACAAATATGGAGAACAACCAGCAACATCGAAAGTGTTCTTCCTTTTTTTCCCCAGTAATAACCATTACTCCATACCCCTGTCTGGACTGGCAGAAGTGGCCAGCACACCAGTGGCATAGGCAGAGCAGGAAGGAGACTGTGGCCATGTTGTTGCCTCTGATGGTCTGTTCTTAGAGGTAACCATCTCCTCTGCCTAAAGCTAGAAAAAACCTTTGTCCAAAGGTTATAGATATAAAGTGGAATTCGCTTAGCCAGGTTATCTACAGATTTACTTGCTCAAAGCTATGAAGAAGAAATTATTCTGGATTAAATTCCACAGGTCCTCATGGCAATTTCTGCAGAATGTTATTAGTCATTGAAGACTCCCTTTAGTGTTTTGCAATGCTCACCATGCATTTCTTGGTCTATGGACTATGTTTACACTAACCAATGAAGCAATGCCACAACAGGGCCTTACAATTCTATTGTTATCACATACAAGTCTTCAGCCCATCATTTGTTACTGGTGTGGTTTTAGGGCTTTCTGGTGTAACTCCACAATGTCCAGTAACATCTCAAAAGCTAGTACAAGCCATGAGATGTTCCCACAAGACAGTTTTTCCATCACCACCCTTTTTTTGGGAAACAGGAAAGTTTAGCTGTTATTAAGTCGTGCTGTACCAAGTTGACCTCAGGGAGAAGCATATATCCTAATTGGTTCCCTAGATTTAATCAGGTTCTCTGTCAGAGGTAGAAAATTAAACATCCTGCCTATCCTTTTTCAGAGTTGGATAAATTTGTATCTTCCAAGTTAGATATTACCCACATCAGCATGGATCTATTGCACTCATAACTCCTATATATAGGCAGAACTTACTAACTGGGGCTCAGTGCTGTATTTACTCAGTTTCTGACTATTTTCTAGTAGAAATATGTAGCCATGCATCTACAGGTGACTTTCATGACATAACCAAAAATGTACTTTCTACATATGATTTGTCCCTTTTGATTGTAAGGTCAAGATACAATGAATTTGCTGTTAAATTGAGAAAGTTAGTGGATGTTGAAATTTCAGTACCGCTATATTATTCTTTTTAAATCAATAATAATTAAAAAAAAAAAAAAAAAAAAAAAGNGCCAACACAAATCTGACCAGTTGCCACGACTTTTAGCTTTATTTTGCCAACACATTTCAGAATCCCAGTCATGCTGTCATCTGAACTATAGTGTTACTTTCTTTGGGTTTTCAACTGTCACTGTGGGGTATTTTGCTTACCTGTTGGCTTGCTGCTTTCCTGATGAAGTGAACAGGATGTGATATGACACACAGTATAAAGCTGAAAATGAAAGGACAAAGAAAAAGCACCAATTATTCGACTCAGAATGGGCTTGACAATGACAACATCTCCCTCTTTGGCCTTGAAAACGCAGGAGATAATTTCAGGTACTTACATATTACTTTTTGTCAATTTATTTAAAAGTATTTCAAAAGCTATATTTTCATAACTTAATGTGGGATAAAACAATACATTTCTTCCATGCATCTGTGTATTTCATAATCTCTAGTTCCCGTTTCCTGGCTTACTGCACTTATAAGTTGGTCCTGAGAAAATCTTTTCTTCATGAATATGTAATGTGCTTCAAGCATATCCAGCAGATTTTAATTGCTGATGTGCTCATGACAGAAAAAATCTCTATGTTTTTAAAAATTTAACATTTTAAGTGTTTAATTGAATATATTATATTACCTATTGAATTATATTACATTTGGGATTCTGTTTCAAATAGATCCAAAAATCCTTACTTTTTATAGCATTTCAGGCCTCATGGTGGACTTTTAAAATCTTAATTAATTCTTAGAGTCTTTAACTATGGCCACTAAAGAAACTGCTGTTCTTTCTCCTTCACAAACTTTGGAAAGTTGGTTATAAAGAGGAAAGCAAAGAACGTTTAACCAAGATGAAAATCTGCAGAGTTGTATTTCAGAGTAAGTGTAAACGTATATTTCTGCTCACAGGTCAATGCATTTAAGATTGCAGATATGTCCTTCATGACAACAATCAGAAAATTACTGATGTGCCTTTAGCTGAAATAACTCATTTAAGAAAAATAAGCAGTGAAAATTGTAAAGAAGTGCTACTCCGCAAGTATGAAAAATAAACAGCAATTAAATATTCTCTGAAAATTTATAAAAACCTCAAACAAGTCAGTAATGCTCTAATGAAAAAGGATTACTTTTAATAGTTCTAGCAATAGCCATGTTTCAGTAATACTATTTTTCTTGAGCGTGATTAACAATAATTATGCTTGCAACTGTTGCCATTGCCATAGTTTGAGTACTGTGAGCCAGAAAAAGTGGACTAGCAGTCAGAAATTTCTGCTTTGTTACACTATATGAGGTATCCAGAATAGAGCTCTATAAATATTTTTTCTCTAAGAATAACTCACTTAGGGAAAACAACAATTTATACCATATCTGTCTCCTTTAAAACTTAAAGAAGAAATCTGTGTGGTTGAGGCATGGATCACTGCTAGGGAAAGATCAAGAATAGAAGGAAAAAGAATCAATGTTATATACCCGCTTTGCATTTTTACTGTTAACACAATTGTTGACATTGTAAATTGACTCTTAACATCATAAATGGCTTCCCACACATTGTAAAGTAAATCCCATAGACTTTTATTGGTATCATAAATGGCTTCTTAACATGTAAATGGCCTCCTCTGCATGGCAATGTAAATCCCATAGGGTTTTATTGACAACATAAGTCATATAGTGTACTGCATTTTGCTATCATTTTTGGCTTTCATTTAAAAACTAAGTAAAAGTTTGAGGAAATAAAACTCAGGGATTTACACATTTCCAATTGTGGCCACCCCTGGTTTTCTGTCCCTGTGATGAATGTGAAATGTCAAAGACTTGATAGTCTTTTCTTATGTTTAACTCCCCTTCGCAAAATCAAATAGCTGAATGAGAGTTCACCAGCCTTGCTATTTCAGTAGGGGCTGACAAAGCTGACAAAACGCATGTAAGAAACTGTAAAATGGTAACTACAGTCACTCCCAATTCTTTGGCACCTTTCACTCACAAAGATCCCAGAGCACTTCAGAAATATACAAAATGCATGTCAGGAAGCAATACAAGAAAGCATTTTTCAAATTAAAACTATGATATAGCCCAAATTCTTAACTGTAATACTGCTGCATTGCTTGGTTTTACCCTGAAATGTCTGCCTCCCCGACAGGGAACAGCAATAGCTGTTTAATAGCATTCAGCAAAACTTCATTGCATTTTCAGGCATAAAGCATAAAGGCAAATATTTTGTAAATCTGCACCATGTCCTAATTATTCCACGAATTGATTAACTTGTTACAATGCAATCAAGGGTGATGATTTGTCTGTGTGAGTGAATGTATCATTTCAAACTATTTTGAGACGATAATTTAACAAGATATTGCTGAGAAGCTCCCTGAGTGGGATATTGGTTTTACGGCTCTGGTATGTCATAGTTCCTGTAGCTCACTGCACATGCAAGACACTCTATTTTTAAGTCACTAAGATGATGGCAACTCATACATTTGTGATTATGTGAGCAGAACCAAAAGGCAGAGCTGAGAATAGTTCATCAAGACAATGAAATGCGTATCATTTACTGCACATCAGCAAATCCATCCCACCCACCTAGGATTTTCAAGCAACCAGATGAAGAAATACATAGTAGATGAGCTCACAAAACAGTCAATCAGCTGTCAGGACAGAAGACAGACCAGTCTTCATTGGATACCCTGATGAATTCCATCCAGACTATTATAAATTGAGTAACATGTATGTACAAATCTACGTTGCGGATGGAGTGATTGACTTCATTTGTAAGAGAGAAGTAGTGAAATATTTCTTAAGGTGAAACAGAGATATAACAAATTTAGTAGTAAATGCAGCCGTATTTTATAAGATTTGATGCCAAGGTACACTTGTTCATTTACTACATACAGGACAGGGTCAGACAAACTGTCAGGGAGACCCTCCTGTTGTGTTACAAGGTTCAGAAAGGACCCCCTTGCTTTCTAAAGTCCTTCTCAGATAGGAGTCTAGGTGCAGCTGGATCCAATCCTAGTCCCAGTGTCTCAAGGGTTATATATGTGCAACCAATCCTTTCTATCACTTAGCTAAGATTTCAAAGTTTTAGCATGCTATTAGTCAATTACTAAGAATCTGTTGTGGCAAGGAATCTCTCAGCCTCAAGGAGTAGAACCTTAAGCGAGCGTCCTCACAAAATGGGAGATCCTGGTGTGCAGTCCGCTGCCATACCAGAGAGCTCAAAGGGCTCTTGGGCTGTCCACTATTTATATAGTAAAATAATTGACCTACAGTCATATTCTCATGGGAACAAAATATCCAGGTGCCCACTCCAGACAGTATTTTGGCTGTGTTGCCAGCCATCCCCCAAAGTCCCAGTGCAACTTATCGTAACCAATATTGTGCTGGCCATGGTCCAAGCAGGAGCCTGGGGGTAGAGGAGAAATAGAGGGAAAAGCAGGGAGACCACACTGCAACAAAAGATAGTGCATATCTTCTTCTTCTGTAACAGAGCTAAAAAAAATACTTTCATATACATATACATATATGTACATATTTTTATATACAGTAATTAAAGTGTTCACTGACAGTACACTGTATGGGTGTTAATTTCTTATCTTGCCCTAAGAACATTGCGTGTGAGAGGACCCTTCCAAATGTTGCTTGGATGACAACTCTTAGGTGAGGACAATCATATTCTAATTGCTATTATGGGAACAACTCGTGTATTTTATCCAGTGACAGTTTAATACAAAACACTGTAAACTAGTGTTTGTTTAACACAATGGTATTCAATTCAGATTTCTGAGGGAGAGTTTGATGCTTGAATAGTTTTGAGGAACTACATCAAAGTGTCAGAAGTCACATTTGAAAATAGCATTAGAACCCCTAAACCAGTAAGGTGATTGACCCCTTCTCGTCAGTCCAGTCTGAAATTAAGCTACATGATCTCAGCTAACTTTAGGGTCCTGGTTGGTAAGAAACCTGACATTTTAACTTACTCTGGTAGGTTAGCAGCTTTTTCTGCATTCATGAGCAGTACAGCTCCTACCAGGTTTGTTTGATCTTTGGACTATGCCTTGATCACAAGTTGAGTAACCCTGTTTTAAGGGAACATAGTCAATGACACTGTACCTTTTCTTTTTCCAGTAAAAAAAAATGAACAACCACCCAAAATTTCCTCTGATATAGAACAGATCAAATATAGTTAACAAAATCAATACTACTTTTGGCAAACCTGAGTTTTCCCAATATGCAATTACATTAGCATGCATATTACATTTCTGTTCACATAACGTAACTGGACAACTACGTCTTATTTTTCCCAATTTAAGTCTTAAAAGCAATTGCCAAACACATTCAGACAGCACCAGCTTCAGAAGGCTGCTGAACTATTTAAATATTTAAAAGTTTCTTTAAAAATTGCCTTAGAGGAGAAAAGATTATATTGTGGAGTTGGTCTGACTTTCAAAGTCAGCTCATTAATCATAGTTAATGCTCCTTGTTATAGCAGATAGTAATCTGTACTTCTTATAAACCGACACTGCCCACAGCATGAAAATATTTCTGATCCACCTAATAAAAATTTATAGTGCCAATCCCTTCTAAGGCTGGTGTATGATTTCCTTTGTAACAGGTGTCTATGAAGTAAGAAAGTTTCAAAATGCACTTTAAATTTTATATATATTTATAATTATTTTCTATATTAGTATGCTTAGTATTGAAATATATAGGTATGATATACATATGTGTATATCAGGTTGTTGATTTTGCCTAGACAAGTTTTGAGAAGCTGCAAGGATGGAGATTCACCCACATTGTTCATCCCCTGTTCTTGAGTTTATCCAATCTTACAATGAACTTTTCTCTGACATGAAATCAAGATCCACGAAAATACCTTGTTCTAATTAGCTATGTTTCAATGGTACAAAAGCAGGTCAGTAGATTGAAAGGTCTGCATTCAGATGAAGTGAACATCACTTCAGAAAAGCTCTCAGACTTCAACAGGTTGTTTTATAATGAAGTGGAATTTGATAATTCTGTCATGAGCTCTCTGACACATGACCACTGTGACATGGACGGGTGAACCAAAGACAGTTATTCAGTGTGCTTTCTCTTTTCATTCAGTTCAGAAAATGTCTTAATGAGTCAGTTTGCTAATTATTGCTGCTGTTGAAAGTTGTTGGTGTTTCCTTCACTTTGAACACTGTCTCATCCCTAGGTGATGCTCCTACTGTCTTAAATTCTGGACTCAAGGGGGACTCCAAATCTGGACCTCCAATCTGAAAAGGCTGTGAAATTTCATATCTGTAACAGCTGTAGCACACTGAATTTGTTGCATGTTAACTAACTGGTTGGTTTACACACTTTCATCATGGTCATGTATGATGTGAGGATATCACGACAGAGAGAATTTACATATAACACTCGGGGAGCAACTGAAAGGTGCACCGTACTTTTAAAGCAGCCCTGAATGTCGTTTCTTTTCAGCATTTTGTTTTCTTCTTTTGGCAAAAAATGACTACTTGTTTAAAATCATTGGGTAGAAAATTGCATTCAGATCAACACACTTAGAGGTGTCTCTGCAGAAGGAATGCCTTTTGCAACATGTCTTTTTTATCACAACCTGATTCACAGTGGAAGTAAATGGTCATTGCTGTTGTATCTACTTGAATAATCAACCTGTCTTATTATGACTAAACTTCAATTATAAGTTCCTTCCTGGGTGGGTAGGCAACATCCTGTTAGTATATTAGTCAGCTTCTAAGCCAAGAAAACTCATATCTTCTGTGGAACTTCTCCAGGTAATAAATGTGTTTTTCTGCCTTTAAGCTCTGGAAAAGTGTGGTAGCATCCTTGTGTATGTTTTGATTTGTGAAAAGCTTGTCTAAAATCTGTTTTCCCTTTTTATCATTGTATCTGCCTAAGAAGCCCATGAGTCATAAGAAGCATCTAGAAGTGAATGCTGGCTCCTTATCTGAGGAAATAGCAGTCTGGCATATGTCAAGCAGAGCACTTAGTTACCTGAGATGAGTTTTTGATAAAGCTCAGGAGTTTAAGCATATGGAAAGACTGAGGAAAATCCTACTTAACATCTAAGACACCATTAACACCTCCAATTGCAGATGTGGTTTCTTGGACTTCCTAAATTATCACTATTGATAGACTGGGTATCAAAATACTTTTCTCATTCCAATTTCTGTTAGTTGTGAAAATTTCTCTTTCCCTACACTGAAGGAAGCCTAATACGCTAAGAATATTTAAACCATGCCTTATTCACTTGTACTTAATGATGTTGAGTTAAAAAATTGTGCTGAAACTTCATTTTTTTTTAAAGAAATTAGTGATAAGAAAGTTGACTCTTAGGCAGGGTTACCTTGATCCTGCCCTTGTGTGCTATGAATCTAAATCACCTTCATCTGAAACTGAGGGGCTAATCTTCATGAGAATGATGTTCCCTCTGCTAATGCTTGAAGAAGACAGGAATAATCACTGTATAGCCTGTTATTCATATTTGGGAATCCAGAAGGAAAATAGACAAGAGGGATTCAATTTCTAGTGTAGAAATATCAGCATTTAGCTGCAGATAAAGAGACTGGAATTCTGATTCTTAGATTACTTCTACGTTGTAGCTAAGGAACATTTAGTATGAATTGCTTAAAAAGCTGAGGGAACAGGAACCAAGATTCGTATTTCAAGAAAAGTTCCTTTATGCTCTTGTGCTTGCAATAAAGGTCAGAATTTCTTTTAATCCTCTTTTTCCAAGGTCTTTCAGGTTTTTATTTCTTGAAACACACTGGCTCAGCTTGAGCAGAAGAGGAAATAAAAACCTGGAAATGGTTCCTAATATGGCCAGTAGAGGTTTTGGGGTTTTTTTGATTTTTTTTTGTTTGTTTGTTTGTTTTTTTTCTGGTTGTAAAAATAGTTAAAATTTATACAGTTGAAATATTTAAATAGGTTAGGAAATTTCAGCCTCTGGGACCCCGTATCATATCAAATGATTGACTTTAGAAAATCTGCAGTCCTGCAAACTACATTACAGTTTTACATATAAATTTTAGGCATTGTTGTGCTGTGGATTATAACATCTAAGGGCTTCTGCTGATATGTTGTCCTCTTGCCCTGAGGCTTATAATCATGCCTCAATACTAATGAGTTCAGACAAATGATGTCTCTCACTGTGGCAAAAAATGAGCAGATTAGCACTGGAAACTTTTCATATACTAGGCCCCAAAGGTCAGATTTGTTGTATCCTAAATCCCTCATTGGTTTTATACACTGCCATTTGCTGTGGTCTGAGCACTGCCCCCCACAAGCCCTGCTGACAAGATGTCTTTTAGAATAATTTTCAGTATAGATGAAGGCACTATCACAAGATAGGTATAGAGGAGGACAACTCCCACAGGCTTTCACTTAGACATGCTCCTAGGAAAAGAAAAATTCTTCCTGGGCATTTCATGCAGTTACTGAGTGCCTCGTACAGAATGTCACATCACTCAGTTTCCAGGTGAAGATTGGGAACACGTATTTGTATGTGTTAACTTCAGTGAGTTCCTCCCAACTGCAGCATACAAACTGTGGGTTGCATTTCCTTTTTTATGGACATCTTTCTTTTCCCCTTGAATGGCATAACACAACCTTTAATAGTTTATATAAGAGAATATGAGTCACAGGGAGGTCAGCCAGGGTCATCAGAAGGAGTGTGACCACTGAGTTTAAAGGGAACCTGAGCAAATTGATTTTCTGATTCTGAAGTGGACAGCCCAGAAGCTTCCAGACTAGTAGTCTTAGGCTGCTCATAAGAATAAATAAGAAGCAGAATCAGTGTTAACTTTTTTTGTGATTATTATATGTCCTGCATTTATGGCAAATTAACTGAGTTTTCCAGGAGTTTCTTGGAATATATTAAATACACTTTCTAAGAAGACATAACCCGACTTTTACGATGTAACTTTTTCTTTCCCTTGGCTGTAGCAAGAGCCAAAACTCAAGGACAGTACAAATTAATTAAAATAAATGTCAGTAAGCAATAAGAAATTATGTATGTTTTTCTACCTTTTCAAGGAAGGTCTCTAGGGTCACACTACAGTAGCTACTTCTCGTGTGTAAGATCTAAACATCTGAAGTTATGGCAGATATATAACAGGCAACATAGAGTGAATTAAATAGACACTCTCTAAAACGCTGTCAGGAGAAGTAAATTTTCTGGCTTATTTCACTGTCAGGAAATACATACACTTCCTTGAAAACATCCCATTTCTCTTCAGCAAACAGGGTGATGGTTGTCACTGGTGAGAATATGGTTACTCTGTGTTCGTAGACTATGCTTTATGAAAGTTGTATCTCCAATGTGCTACCAATGAAAGCTAAATATAAAAACAAAACAATGATGTTTCTACATTTGTTTCAAAAAGGGATCTTTTTTTTTTCCCCCCTCAAAATATAAAAAAATTATATGGTTTGTGGTCTTTTTAGCTTTTCCTTTATTCTGTTTGAGTTTACAGTATCGAAGTGAAAGAATCCCCAGACTCTTTCCCACAAAAATGTGAGAGAGTTCTAATGCGGAACTGATCACACCCAAATTTCAGAGCTGAGAAAATGAGAATTCTCAGAGAAACTGCTTTCTTCTGTAAATTATTATATAATGACTGAGCTCAAATGCTGGATTTTAATTTGGAGTCCAACATCTTCATATTTTAGAGCCAATTTTTGCAAATAGAATTTCTACTTATAGGTGAACCTAACTTCCAAACCACATTAATTATTTGAATGTTCAGTGTCTGGAACTTAATCTAAAATTTTGTGTAAGGATCACATTCCCCTCAAAGTTACAAACAATCAGCTACAAACATACTGATTATTTCCATGTTTATTAAACAATGATCATATCAATGCAGAGCAACAGAGTTTCACATGAAAGCAAAAGACAGGAACAAAAGATATTGGAATTCAAAGGTCAAAACTTCAGCAGAAAATTCTATTTCTGTCTAAGACCAATGATGAATTGCAGTTTTTTTATTTAATGAAAGTTTTATAAAAAATAGAGCCTGAGACTTCTCCATTTTATTAGAGCATAAAGGAAGACTAACCCCTTTGATCTAATTTAATGTAAGCTATAATCTAATCCTCCCTTTTCTTTAGGAGATTATTATCTGAAGGTGATTGGTGTTCTGTAGCATTTAATAGAACATTGTATTATCTATCATTAGTTTTCCTCCCTGAAACCAGTACATCATTTAGCTGAAATATGCATTAAGAGTGTAGAGAGCTGTTTAGAACAAGGTCTTTTTCTTCATGTGAACTTTGCACTACCATAGACTCTTAGCTCTGCATCTCCTTCTGCCACATGAAAGATATTTTTGCTTAGCTTGGAGAAGAAATTGTTGACTTTCACAACTGTACTAGGATGTGTATTCCTCTTCACTTTCACCTTACTACAACTCTGAAGGGTTTTTATTGCCAAATAGGATATTTTAGACATCTTTTGTACAATTTCAAGTATGAGATATGGATGGAATTCACATGAAGTAGATCATATTTGGAAACCCTGAGAAAAGCACAGTCTGCAGAGATACAGAACTAGATAAGGTACTAGTTAAGCTTTTTTTCTTTCAAACTGAATATTTATTTGGGTAAATGAGCAGCAGAGGAAAGTACTAACTTCTCCAAAGAAATTTCAAGGTTGTTGTTTTTTATTAACCTCAAAAGTAGAACAACCACTAAGAGCAAAAAAACCCAGAACTAGTCCCTTGCTTCTTACTTCACTTCTGGGATCAGACACGAAAGAACAAGGTGTCAGTTCAGTCAAGAGCTGCAATGAAACTCTTCTGCTTGTATGGTACAGCAGACTCTGAGATGAACACCTGGAGAGCTGCCATGATTGAAATAAATGGATCTAGGATAGGTATTTTTCCTTTCACAGAAATAAGGGTCTGGAAGACTCTGGCTAAGCTGCTCAACCTGATCTCCTAGGGTCACCAGCAAGTGCGGCAGTCAACAAGGGTCCGCAGAGGGAAATGAGGAGAACCGGCAACACTGTAGTTGCACTGACATAGCACTGTTGGAAACCTCAAATGTTTAAAAAAAGTAAAGACTGAAAGAAATGTGCTATAGCGGTATTTCAAATGGACACATCCTCTTTTTTGTTTCAAAAGTCAGAACAATAGGTTGCATGTTCTCATATGTTTATTTTTATTCACAGATTGGGTGAAATGGTTTATCGCTGTGGTCTTGTCTCTCACATGATCATCACATATGCACCTCTCTCTGAAATTTATACATGAACATGCAAAACATTGTCTCAAGACTTAAAATGAAGTTTTCTAGCATCCACCTCTAAGACTTAAGCTTCTGCAAAGTTCAGATCAAAATGGTTCCACTGTATGTGAGAACAGACTTAGTGAATTGCATTTTTGATCATAAATGTATATTTTATATGGAAAAATATGTTATAAATTTCACAAGCGTATCTAAGTGAAAATTTAGTTTACTATATACTTCCAGATGTTTTTCACTGACGTTGTTAGGATCTCAGTAATGCTATGCGTGTAATTGAACTCTCTTTCTCCGATTCCCTAACCCAAAGTTGTTAAGAGAAATCACAAAAAAAGTAAAAGAAATCAAACAGCTGGCAATATGAGATGCCTTTTCTATAGATAGGGGGAAAAATGTATTCAGAGATGGCTTAGTGTATGTCCATATGTCCAGCCTCACTGTATTCAGCTTGGTGAACTGGGTCCTAATGAAAATGGGAGTGACGTTATTTTTCTTTTTTTCTTACCACTGTCTCTTTTAAAAACTTTAAAATTTTCACCAGAAATCTTCTGGCTGTTTGTGTAGGTCATCTTCATTTCAGCTATATGCTCCTCATTAAGATGTTATGTCTTTGTCCACACTACCCTGACTGTATTGCATGCTTTTGTTTGAACTCCTGTAGGACTTATTTTTTTGCGTTCATAGATGCCAGTCTAAATTGCATTGACTGATTGTGTGTGACCGTCAAGGCTGACAAACTGTGACTTAAATGGGACAGTGTCAATTTTTCTCAGACAGGGAAAGGTCATTTCAAATTCAGAGCCTGTACTGAAACGATCCATTGAATCTGAGTTATTGCTTTGAAGGTTAACATTTCAGTGATGTACTCTGTCATTAATACCATTAAAATTTGCTTTGTGATTGCCCAGTAACAACTGCAAAAACAATGACATTGGAGTTGTTTTCTAAGCCAAAATAATGTTATAAAAAGGAATCTTTGATAATAATTGTGAAATGGGCCTGTCCTAGAGTCATTGTCCCCAGTCAGTAACAGGATTTAAGAAAGACACTTGACATTAAATGTAGAAATAGGTCTCTGTCCCTGACAGCCTTCATCATCTCAACTCCTTTTGGCTTCAGCGTGGAAGTTTTGCCTATCTAACCTTAAAAAACAGACTTTTTGAATTTTAGGCTTTAGGATAAGAATCTGTCCTGCAAACAAATGTAAGCATTTGTTTATGGATAGTTTGATCTCTATAAACATACAGGGTCACGTGCCCAGGTCAAGTATTTCTCAGAGGTGGATACTGACTTTATCACCATTCACACTACATGAACATTCATTGTCTCCTGTTTTTTCTTTCAGCAAAGTAAAGAGCCTATGTGGGTAGTTTTGAAGATTATTTACCCCAAGGATCCTTCTCACTAACCATCAGTATTGGGAATACACCAAGTTTGTCTGCTTATGATCTAGGCAGTCACCAGTGCTATCCCAGAATTTACTCACTTAAGCAAATACCCCATGTGTCTTCTCTCTATCCCAGGACACACAGTGTGCATTCTCAGTTTTGCAGTATAAAAATGCAATTCCGATAGGCTGAAACAGAACCCTCACATTATCTCATGAATTTTATTTATTAGAAAAAAATATGAAGATGTAATTTTCTACGATTGATATTAAGAGAATAGAGTATTAAGTAAGCCTTGTTTCAAGAAATCCCACTGACATTTGAAAAAAGATTTTTTAATGTAGAAATACTGAAACTACAACTCCAAAATTTGTTTTTCATTGTATATTGTATAGATTAAAAGACCAGCTATTGTCTGAGATCTCATGAAGTAGGAATGGACAACTAATTTAAGAGACTTAAACTTGTCAGCCTCCTGTGATCTAACAATGTTCACTTTCTTTGTGATACAATTTTTCAAACATTTATCAACTACAGATCATGCTGTGTTTCTCTGTCAACTGACAGAAATCTAACTCTCTTCCCAAGCAGGAGGATCATCTGTGATAAGACCACTCCAGTACGATTAGCCATTTTCTGTTAATATAGTTCTCTGGTTACTAGAAAATTCTATTTCGTAGAGGTAAGGGTTATGCAGCAATATAGTTTGGGATAGAATTGAATTAAAATTGCTTTATTATTTAATATTCTATTATATTTTATTTGCTCTAATGTGCATGTTATTATTAATTTTTGACTAAGAGCTTGGAACCCAAGTTTTAATTCCAATTCAAAAGGCCATGAATTTCTACGGGTTAAAGGCAGAGCCTATATCTTAGACTTTGACCTACCAGATACCTATTTCTTACTCCTGAATGACGCAGTTCTTCACTGTTGCTTTTGTCCAGTTTTTCATTAAAATATTTTTAACCTATATTTTATTTTTGCAGTAACTTTTGCTTACACACTGGGTCTGCAGTCTAATTGCAGTTTTATTCTAAAAGAGAAGGAATATTTTTTGCCACTATCTCCCAATAAATTCATGACTTCCCAGAAAAACATTGGAAGTATTTGATTAGACACTCTTATCAATTTGCAAGTTAATGTGAAAAAAAAACATGAAAACCCAAAAAGCCCACCACAAACTAACAAACAAAAACCCAACAACCCCCAAGCATTTTCAGATTTATTAAAAAGAAACCAAATAGTGTTTAAAAATCTGTGACTCTACTTTTTATTGTGCAGTGGCTATCTGTTCTGCTTTCCCACCAGACCTGCATAGGCTGGAAACTACTTATTTTTCAACCTTTAGTGTATATTTTACAAGGATATTTTGCCATAGTTTTGCAGACACAAACTGGATTCCAAGAAAATAGATACGGATTGATCACTGGAAGTCATTCCTGAATATTTTTCAAGTAATTAGGGAATCCATAAAATTTTAGTTCTGAACAATAAATCTGACAAAACTGAAAAAGGAACAAGAACAACAAAATTTAAGGGGATTGAATTGTATGTATACATCAGAACTTTTTAAACCTCTAGTGATTTGCTGATATCTAATATTAGCTGAATACAAATGACCAAGGAATAAATCATATCAAATTGCTCTAGAACAAATATTGACAACACAACCTTCAACTTGTGGTTATCATGGTAAACTGTACATTTAAACTATTTCTGTAAATTCTGATGTAAGATCATAAATAGATCCACAGGATATTCTACTGTCACTTGAAATGGCATTCATAGCTATAAATATGAGATAAAGGATACCTTTCTTCAATGTTGCTTTTACAGCTGTGAATCGCTCGACGTTCTGGCCTAAAGAAAGATAAAGTCAGTTTTATTATCCAAAGAATCACACTTTGAACTTATCATTTGCTTTGAAAGTCTGTCTAAATTCATACCGATTACCTCTTGAATAAGGAAATCTTGGATAGTGACTTCTATGTGATAATCCTTAAGTGCTAATCAATTTTTAGCAGTAACCAGAGAAAGCTGGTTTACTGTTAATTAATTTGTTATTGCCAGAGTCTCTATTATTCAGTGCGATACCATAACTGGATTTCTCTCCTATAGGCTAGTAAATTAATTTTTAATGGACTGTGATTCAGAATTTAATAATAAGGCAATATTATTTAATTATCTAAAGCAAACCTGGAAACAATTTCAGGACAGTACACTGTACTTATGAAAAACTAGCCATTTTTCTTTCTAGAGACTTTATCCACCCTTCTCGACATTGCAAATGTCAAACAGTGCCTCTGAAGGTCTATTTTGTCCCTTTGTTACTTAAGTTTTCACTTAGGTTTATACCTCTTTACTTGATGCACTGTCTGTAACATAAAGAGGAAGATACTATCAACAAACAGCAGACAGTGAAAATGTCTTAGCTGGTTTTTGAAGGCAATAAAAAAAACAGCTGAAAACTGCACTTTCTTGCTGAGTATCAAGTGCTGCATTGGAAGAGAAGTTCATAGAAGATGATAAACATAATGTGACTTGATGATATACTGCACAGAAAATCTGGAAAAAACCCAAAACTCATATTAATGTTGAAATTTCTGAAACAGTTCTATGGATAAAAATGTACTATAAAACAATGGTAAAGTGTTTGTCTAGTTTTAAGCTTCTGACTAGCATTAGAAGGGTGTACCTGTGCTCTCAGTAGTGGATTTTTTTCTACATGGGCAATAGTAGAGAAGTGTGATCTGATTTTGCTGGTACTCAAAGTCGGTAGGACTAGAGATAACCTCAGTCCAAAAGCTATGTGGAACTTCTAGGTTGCATTGAGTTCTAAATGTGGTATATAGTGCCTCTGAGTAGGTCTCATTAACCTCAGCTTACTGTTTTACCCATGTGCTCACATATTGTTAATAACTTGGAAAGCCAGCAGAACTGCATGAATATAGTCATAGTATAATGAGTATACAGTGACATGAATGCATGAGTTCTCACAGTGGAGAGAGCATCTGCCTCAGTATTCACACTAAATCTGCTCCATCATGTTCACATCTGAAAGAGCCCAAAATAGTTTTGAAAATGATGTTTATAATTTGTGAGTCCACGTTAACGGTCTTTTGTGGTTTTGAGCTGGTAAAACTAAAGGAGTAGATCAGCAACAAATAACAGTACAGTTGGGTCATGCTGCTGAACTTTGTAATGAAACATGAAATCTCCACCACTTAGGACGCAACCAACTGCCCACTTCTGCCCTGACCCTTTATAGAAAAGCAGAGATACGGCTCAAGAATGAACTTTATCAGAATGTCTTCCCAAAAGTGCATCCCAACACCATCACTTTTAATTATGCATGAAGTTGTAACTGAGTTTATTTCTTCTACATAAGTAAAATAAAAATATTACCAGTACTCTCTATTCCCACAGCATCCCAGTCCATCTGTCGAGGATTTGTTTTCAGTTATTGTTTGATACTCCTGACACACTAGTCTCTTCTGGAAGTAGGTGTATTAGAGGTTCCTCCTTCTACTTTCAGCTCCTCCCTCTACCCAATGTATTCCTCTTTATTTTTTTTCTTTTACTTAGGCAACATAATAATATGGTATAAAAGTGCCTTTCTCCTCACTTTTGGAACACAGAGGTTTCTGGATTTGAAATTATGTCATTAAGCATTTCACAAATTTCCCACAAAGTGTTGAGTGGTTTTTCCAAGCTGTTTTTTTCATCAAGGTCCCCAGAAATTGGTAAGCAAATAATACTGTATGTAAACAATACTTAAATTTTGCCTGGACTTATAATGAAGGCAACGCTTGCAAAAATAAATGGTGCAAGGACATGGACCTAAGCACTGTTTTACCTTTCTCTAGTGTTGACATTGTTCTTCTCATGGTTTTACCCTATGACATGCTTTTAACCCACGCCACCAGGACTCCATCAAACAATTCATGGGTACAATTCTTCGAATGCAGATACTTTTTCTGCAGAGTTCACATGAATGAATGCGTGTCAGTTTGCTGCAGAGAGATCAAGACTTTGCATTAGTTAATGGTATATTTGTATACTAAAGATAAAACCATAAGAAAAATTATTTATTTCGGTGTTTTGATTGATTATACAGAAATAAAAGATTACCAACTATAGTGAAATTGCTAACTGATCCATTTATCCAATCTAACTACTTCGTGCTGATGTGGTTTAATATAGTGTCAAAACTACCTTTCAGGCAAAATAAATTGACTTTATTGTATCCAAAATGAATTCTTAAAGACTCTAGTTTTTGGCAGAACGTAAAAAGAGCTGTAGTCATTAAAATTAGGGGTTTGTGTGTGTATATCCCTGCATTTGTGTCTCCACATGGTAAAGCCAAAATTATAAACTTCAGTTTCCACTGGATTTCTTGGTAACTTGCCATGCATATTCTATTTTTTTTCTATGTTTTAATTATGCCTTCTAGGTTTCATAACCCTTAGCAATGTGTCAGCTTCTCTAAATTTCTATACTTTTTGATACTGTGGGAGAAAAGTCTAGCTTTTTTTTTGTAATTTTGTTTATAAATTAGGAACATTCACTTGCAGCTTCACAGAAAGAAAATGCTTTGCTATTACTACTACTATTATTATTAATAATACTACTATTATTATTAATATTGATTATTCTTTACTGTACCATCAGTCTTAAAACTATCATATATATATACATAAGATTTTACATCAAAAGTCTTTTTGTGAGGTTAAAAGTTCTTAACAGTATTTCATGGAACATTAGTACAGTAATAGATATCCACTAAAGCTGATGTTTTCAGTCAGTAGCAGATTTCTACTGCCAAAAATCAGGAGCTCACAGGAACTGGAACCAAAGCTGTTTGTGTAACTTTAACTCAACATTTAAACCTCTTTCAGCCTTTTTTGTCAGTGGTTTTGAGCTTCTGTAGTTCTTGCTTTTTCTTCAGTGGGTGTTGAGAACATTCAGCAGACAGAAAAAACATCTTCCAAATGTTTAAAATAATCTACCTAGAAAATGAGCAACACGGTGAATGCTTGCTAAGAAGATTTTTGGGGGTTTTTTAGAAATGTCTTTCCCAGAAATTCAAGCAAAATCAAAATTGGTAAGTATCACAAAGAAAACATCTTCCTGTTGTGAACTCCCATCCCTTCCTCTCCATTTTGTCACTCACAAAACAGCTGTCAATTTTGTGCTGTGTTTATACATGTGAAAAATGTTAACTTTGATGAGATTACCTATATGCACAAGGAGAAGGATATATGGTTTTCAAAAACAAGCTTTAAGAGCACAAGTTAGCTAATGCTGTTTCCCAAAACAGTCAAAGATGCTACTAATTCTGTTTAGTACATCTCAGAACTTTGCAGGACTCTGATCAATGCAAGTTTCCAGAAAATCCTCCAGGGACACTTAGCTCTGACTCTGCAAAGTCAACAGAAGTGTAGGTGTGGATTTAGCAGCTTGTCCTATGGGTTATTAGACTCCCTACTATTTAACTTCTCTTTAGATTATGGCTGCATTCAGTCCTAAAGAGGGCAGTGTGTTATCAAGATGTTCAACAATGCTGTGAGCAGTTGAATGTGGCATCTGTTAAAACCTACATGCAAATTCTTAATCCTCCACAGAGTAATTAAGAGGTCCCATATTAATCTCATTTTATTTTCTTCTGCATACAGCTTTCATATGACTAGGTATATTTCAGTGTCATATTGTTATCTCTGTAATATACATATCAGGTGTACTTCAATTACGTTTTTTTTCCTCCTGTGGGGTAAGGATATATGCATTTTTTTCTTAAATAGCTTTAAAGGTATGAAAAATGAGAGATGTAGTTAAACCATTTTCTTTCCCCCTCATTTAACAGTTGTTACTACGCGGTAGTTACAGAAACGCTTCTTGAATGGAAGCAAGTAGAAGAGCAATAATTTATAATTTAACACAATCAGCTTTGCTATTCGTCAGCAAGGTTGCATATGCATTTTCATTTAAAATTATCTCTTCTTGCACTGCATATTTTAGTGAGGACAGTATTATATTTTAATTATAGAATACAATATATTACTATCAGAAGAAATATTGTTTAAAAATTGACAATTTAGTTCATATATGAAGTAGTAGATTTACACCAAAGGTAGATTTCCTTAGTCAAGACTGATAACTGAGAAGACAAAATTTTTCACAGAATGAAATAGTTCCCTTGAAAAAGCTCAACCTGAAGCATGAATTGCATGAGGCATGTTTCTCCTCACCTTTGAAAACCAATATTAGAAACTTCTCCCTTACATGCGAGAAAGTGACCACATCATCTAACCATCTGGAAGTTGAACACAGACCTAATAATAAGGTTTTGATCTGTCTTTGTAGTTGATACAAAGTTAATATGATTAACTTTAACTGGATGCCTGACTCCTAAATATCTGCAGCTGAGATTAATTTAACAATTTATGCCTAAATTGAAAAACTACAGCACAAAATTCTGACCTAATCTTGCCACCTTTATGTGATAATTCCAGAGCCAAGACACTGGCCCAGGAAGTTAAATTGAGGAAAATTGTAATCTCATTACTGTCTGCTATATGAAAAGAAACACAAAGTTAATCTCCGTGTGACAGAAACCATTAATCTCTATTTTATAAAGTAAGATAGTCTCTCAGTGATGCAGGGTAAGGCCTGATGAAAGTCTACAAAAAGGTACAAATGATAGCAGGAAAATAATTTTCTCTTCAGTTTTCTCCCCTCGTCTTTCCTATGCATACCACTCCAAGCCAAATGCAGTGAAATGTGCTGCTTCTCCATGACTGAACCCCTTCACAACGGGGTTGGAAGGGACCTCTGGAGATCATCCAGTCCAAGCCCCTGCCAAAGCAGTCCTCCTCATGTTTAGGTGGAACTTATATTCAAGTTTGTGCCCATTGCCTCTTGTCCTGTCATTGGGCACCACTGAAAAAAGACTGGCTCCATCCTCTTGACATCTACTCTTTAAGTATTTATAGACATTGACTCGATCTCCCCTCAGTCTCCTACAGACTAAAAAGGTTCAAGTCCCTCAGCCTTTCCTCATAAGAGTGATGTTGTAGTCCCCTAATCATCTTTGTGGCCCTTTGCTATACCCTTTCCAGTAGTCCCTGTCCTTCTTCAACTGGGGAACCCAGAATTGGACACAGTACTCTAGATGGGGCCTCACCAGGGCAGAGTAGAGGGGAAAGTTAACCTCCCTCAACCTGCAGACAACTCTTTTTGGATGCCATTGGCCTTTTTGGCCACAAGGGCACACTGTTGGCTCATGGTCATCCTGTTATCCACTGGGACTTCCCAGGTCTTTTTCCTCAGAGCTGCTCTCCAGCAGATCAGCTACTAACCTGTACTGGTGCAGGGGGTTATTCCTCCCCATGTGCAGCACCCTACACTTGCCCTTGTGAAATTTCATCAGGTTCCTCCCTGCCCAACTCTCCAGCCTGTCAACATCTTGCTGTATGGCAGCACAGCCTTCTGATGTGTCAGCCACCCCTCGCACTTTTGTATCATCAGCAAACTTTCTGGGGGTACATTCCATCCCTTCGTCCAGGTTATTGATGAATATGTTGAAGAAGACTGGGCCCAGTAGTGACCCCTGGGGAACACTACTTGTTACAGACCTCCAACTAGATTCTGTGCCCTCTAAGCTCTTCCTTTCAGCCAGTTTTCAATCGACCTCGCTGTTCCCCTCCTCCAATCATTGAGTTGCTTTGAGACTTTCATATTCTTTTATGTGTAGTAGCACAGTAGAGAAAGTGTCTTTTCCATAGCCTGTATTTTCTTTGAAATGCAGCAGGTTTCCATGTCCTTCAGTCACATAAAAAAAACATTTTGTCTCTTTAATAGGACAATATAAGGACAATAGGACAGCCATTAACCTGCTCCATAGAGGACATTCATCATCATCACCATCCTGGACAAAGTCTGCAAGGAAAATAATGTATCAACTTAAGTTAAAGGAACAGAAGGAAAAGGAGCCTGCTATATACAAAGAGAGTTTGAACCTGAAAGAAACAAGTATTCATTTTCTTCCATCTCTCAAGCTCGTATACAGGACTCAGCATTTTCTTGGACTTGTTCCTAGCTCCTCTTGTAGCATGCAATTTTTCACTCTCTGATGCTTAAATTTCTTCTTATGGAGGAATATACAATACCTAGTACCAGGATTTTATATGTTACTGCTTTTGCTGGAAGCCATAAGCATGTATATTCTCTGCCTTGCTTCAGGTGACTCCTCTACCTTTTCCCCTTCTTCCTCCAAAGTTACTGACTCTTCAGATTTTCCATACATGCATGACTAGTCACTTTCTAAACTGATTAGATGAAAGACAGGTTCGGAAACATCTGTATTTAAAATGTATATATCATTAAGATTATGCGGCTTTAACTTACCTAGGGAGATGTCACAGAAGTCAGTATGCAGGAAGACTGGGACTTGAAGAAACATCCGTTTCTGACACAGTAAACTGCATCTGGAAATAAATCAATGCAGCAACTTCCTCACTTAATTCAGTTGCAGCCAGAAAGTGACACATGACTACAGTGCGAACATTTAATTTTGTGAACTTTGCTCATATCTTTCCCATGAATAAATTAGTTGCATATAAATGGATATTTCCCATCAATGGAGACTATAGAACTAGGTAACAGTTTTCTGCAAGCTGAAAAAGTAGTTATCTAACTACCCAGAAACACCCAGAAATTAAATTCGTGATTGTTATTCCAATGCCACCATGAATAGATCAAAATAGGGAAAAGTAACAAAAATACAGAGAGCAATCAGCCACTATTGTAAGCATGACTTTTATAATCCTCCAGCAATATTATATGCAACATAATTTTAGTCAGTTTAGCATTTCTCACTCTTTTTCTGTCCAGGAAATAATCTTCCAAAGTGTCTGACCAAAAGCGCTGGCTGACAGAGGGAAGGAAAATAGATTCAAAATGAATTTAGTTAATATATTTGTGTTGTCCCTTTGGAAGAAATTCAATGTTAATGACATTATTCACTCTAAGGAATTGAATAAAACGATTCACAAGAGTGAAACCCAAATCTGCAGTGCTAATACAACCCTTAAGTCCTTACCAGCAGCTTTTGGCCTCAGAACTGCTGAAACTATTTTATGCGCTCCATCAGCAAATTGTCTGCCAGTGCATCTGCAGTCAGTGTTTTACACATCCTAAGAAAAGTTTTTGCCTTTAACATCTAGTTAACATGAGTTCAGTATTTACCACATTTGCTAAACATTATCCATATTAAGCATTACGGACCAGTAAAAGACTGAAAAAATAAATCAGCATTTTTTTCTCTATTTCTGTTCACAAAGAAATTATTAAAGCAGAGTTAATGTTTCTAAACAAAGGGAAAACTGACTGAAAAGAGGTAGCCAAAAGAGCTGCGAATGAGGGATATATTTAGTGCTATCTTTTATAACTCTTGAATATTTTTTTTATGGATGATCTTCCCAAGGCTACACTTAAAATACGAATTTGAAAAGGACTTATCCTTAATCCTCCCCTAAAACCCCTTTCTGCCAGACAGCCAGCTGACATACTCTGATAGGAATATAGGAATTTAGGGTTCACAGTGATGCTCAAAGAGAGGTAAAATTATTACATTCAATAAATATTTTCACTTCCTACAATTATATTGCTACATGTTGAATCTCAGGCGAAAGAATTCTGGTTAATCAAAGTGCAGTCTTTTGCACAGTGATGAGCACTGAAATATAGCTAAAAAAGCTTAAAAGTGCTGTGATGATTTTCATTTATAAAATATATTGACCTGGCACGATCTTTTTAAACTCATTCTAATTCTGGAATTAAAAAACCATAAACAAAACCACAAAACCACCCCCCCACCCCAAAAGTTTCTCTCCTAAATTTTATAGACTGTTGCCATTTTTTCGGCTTATTTGAAAATTTAAACTGACAGTGTTATATGAATATATTTGTGCAACTATGTTTTTACTAGTCTATTATCAATATGTATTAATATTTTTTATTTTTAAGAGGATTTTTTTTTCCTGTTTACTGTTAGCATTTCATAAAGTCAACCCAAAAAAATGTAAAATTCTAGTATCTGGGAGATGTAAATTTTGCATAAAAGTCTGTTGGTGAGTATGAGTTGAATGGCCACATATAGATGTCAAAAAGGACATCTATGCATAGTCTCTTGTCAACTTCAGAATATTCATCTGTAGCTATGGATAACACTGGTTAAATAATTTTTTCCATAATTAGTAAATTTGCCTCCTTCAGACCAATCTTTTTTAATTGTTCATGGTTTCGATACAACATTGTGTGGCACTTTAAAGGAGTTCAAATACAAATTATCTTGCAAGTGTTGTCACAACTTCTCAGATAGAGGTATACACTGTTTATAAATGTGACAAGATGTGTTAAAACTTTAGTGAGGTTCAGAAATTAAATTCAGCCAGAAGTGCAGAGTGTTGTACCTTGGAGTAGCTCCAAACAGCAACATTGAACGGGAAGTTACTTGCCGAGCAGTGTCCTGCAGAAGAGGGCATGGCCAGATGATGGTGGATGGTCAGCTGAGTATCAAACAGCAGTGCAGTCTCACTGTGAATAAGGCAAGCAGCATTTTGGGCTACTTTACAAGAGGTTTGGCTAGCAGATAAGGAACCCTCCTACAGGCTTCCTGAGCATGACATAAAAATGAAGGGGCTCCCTTCAAAATATTGTCAAACTTGTGTGTCTTCCAAACATGTTGATAATTAAGTCAAACAAGAAAGAGCACACAGTAGTATTGTGCTTATGCATCGTGTATTACACTGTCCAACTTTTCAACTTAATTCCTTCTTTGTCATTAGGTAAAAACTCAGTCAGCAGCACTGTGGTTACTTGCTTATGCACAATTGGAGATATTTTAGTGCATCTCATGTTGTTATAATATATATAGCATATAATTTGTCTGGCTTGCAGCTGCTCCTTCAAAATGATGTGCAACTCTGAACCGTGATGCAGTAGTGCAACAGATTGCTCAGAGAGCCTGTGGAATCTATATCCGCAGAAGTTTTCAAGATCAGACTGGACAAGGCTTTAAACAACATTGTCTAAATTCACAGTCAGCCTGATTTTGAGCAGGGGATCAGGTTAGAGATCTCCTGAGGTCCCTTTCAATCCTGCCACTCTGTATCTTCAAATCTCATTTAGATCTCTTGGTTATCATAGGTTTATCCTAAATGTCTCTTGACACCTATGTTTAGATGACTAAATAATGGAAAATTATCAGCTCCATCCGACAGGAAAAAAACAAATTCATAACTACAGGCGAAAAAATCTTTTATGGGACCATGCTCCTAAAAAGGGAAAACTTCAGGTCTAAGCCATTGTTTCAGGTGCAGCTAGTAGGAAAATGGATATGGCAGATTGAGAGTTTCATTATGAAATCTGAGTTCTAATAAGATAGATAATAATTTTAATCAAGATATTACTCAAAAAAAGTATGTGTTGTTTAACAGTGTTTATGTAAAAAACTGTGTTGGATGAAATCCTAAAAAACTGTGTAGCAAAATTCCCACTTGCACCTACATTTTTCCTTCTCAGAGCCCCTTTCCTGTATAAATGATTGCAAGTAAATGCTGTCTAGCATTGCAAAAGTTGACAATCTCACTTGATGTCAGTTAACACAGAATATTGCAGGGTTACTGCTGGTATTCATTATGCAAATTGCTGTAGTCTCAAGGAAACCAACTCTTTTACGCAACTAAATTGTTTACAAGCCTATTTATAACTTAATAATGGTTTAGCCTGAGTGCTTTTTTGCTTCTGCTGGCACTAAGCATTTAAGTAGAATCTTTCTGTTATCCATATGACCTACACATATTTGTGAGTTTGTATGTATGTGACTGAACGTCTCATTTCTATGCAAGGATTCTTTCTTGTGTTCAAATGAGTTTTCAATCCATGAAACGCATTTCAAGGGTTTAAGAAAAATTAAAACATTAAGTAACTGCCTCGTGCAATTTCATCAGCAATACACAAACACCAGACAGCTCAATACAGAAAATTTGATGTTTCCTTAGATGTTGCAGATATTTCTTCTGTGTATTAAAAAAATGGGATGAACAAGCTAAATATATTTTCCAAAGGAGATTTTTTCAGCCTGTAAGAATTTTAGTAGTATATCAACAGAACTTTTAGCTAATAAAAAAGAAGCTTTGTTAAAAAAAAAATGCAAATGTGCAAACAAATTATAATGTAATTAGGAGAAGGGACTTTATTAAATAATTCAATGTACTTGTGGGTTTTGTATAAGAAAGAACTGGCTGGAAATGAGGCAAAGTCCATTCTTTTCTGTTTCTTTTTTCATATATCTAATCTCAACATTTTTAGAAAGAAAGTGTCAAATCTGTAAGCTCAATTTAAATAGAATGTGAAATATTATGTGACCATAATTGAAACCTGGTGGAATGTATCCTACAACTGGAGTGTGGCTATTGAGGGCTACAAGCTGTTCAGAAGGGACAGGCAAGAAAGGAGGGGTGGAGGTGTTGCCCTCTGCGTTACGGAATGGACAGAGCGAGAAGATGTCCCTAAAGCCCTCCCTGGGGGCAGATGAGGAAAGAATCAATATGAGGATCACTGCTGTGGGAGTTTATTATAGGCCACCTGATCAGGACAGGGAAGATGATGAAGCCTTTTACAGTTAGCTCAAGGTAGCCTTGCAATTGCAGACATTAGTTCTCATGGGAGACTTCAATCATCCTGATATCTGCTGAGAAGGCTATGCAGCCAGACATGTACGGTCCAGGAGGCTCCTCCAGTGCATTGATGACAACTTCTTGTCTCAGGTGGTGTAGGAGCCAACAAGGAGAGGTGTACCACTGGACCTAGTACTGCCAAAGAGGGACTGGTAAAGGACATTAAGGTTGTGGACAGTCTTGGTTGCAGTGACCATGGAAAAAAATTTCAGGATCGTGGGGAATATGTGCAAAACAACAAGTAGGACTGAAATCCTGGATTTCAGGAGGGCTAATTTTGACCTCTTCAAGAAAATGCTTGAAGAAATCTCATGGGTTAGAGATCTGGAAGACAGGGGATCTCAAGAGAGCTGGACAATATTAAAATACCATTTTCTCCAAGATCAGGATCAATGCATCCCTAAGGAAAAAAAAAAATCAGTAAAGGGAAGCAGGAGACCTGCATGGCTGAGCAGGAAGCTTCTGTAAAAGCTCAAGTGCAAGAAGGAAGTTTGTAATGAGTTGAAAAAGGGACTGATCACTTGGGAAGATTACAAGACTGCTGTTAGAATATGCAGGGATGACACAAGGAAAACCAAGGCCTCCTTGGAATTAAAATTGGCAAAGGATGTCAAAGGCAACAAGAAAGGTTTTTTCAAGTGTATTGGAGGCAAAAGAAAAATGAGATAAAATGTGGGTCCACTGTTGAATGAGACAGGTGTCATGGTGACAGAAGATGCAAAGAAGGCAGAATTGTTGAATGCCTTCTTTGCTTCAGCCTTTACTGCTCAGGCCAGCCCTCAGAAGTCTTGCACTTTGTTAGAAACAGAGAAAGTCTGGACAGAAGAAAACTTCCCATTGGTTGAGGAAGACCAAGTTAGGGAACAGTTAAGTAAACTGAATACCTCCAAGTCCATGGGTCCCGAGGGGATACACCTGTGAATGCTGAGGGAGCTGGCAGAAATCATTGCTGGGCCACTCTCCATCATCTTTGAAAGGTCCAGAAGAACAGGCGAGGTGCCCGAGGACTGGAGGAAAGCCAATGTCATCCCAGTCTTCAAAAAGGGCAAGAAGGAGGACATGGGAAACTACAGACTGGCCAACCTCACCTCCATCCCTGGAAAGATGATGGAAAGATTCATTCTGGGTGTCATGTCAAAGCATATGGAGGAAAAGAATACTACCAGAAGTAGTCAACACAGATTCACAAATCATTTTCCTACCTTTTTTCACATTTATGGTGATTTAACATTTTTCAGATGTGCACTATTCTTGTGAATTTACTTGAAACTGGAAAATGTGTTCAATATTAATGGGGAGAAGTTCCAGATGGACTCATACAGAAAGAATGAACTCATAAACCTCATTTCTTAAGGGAATTAGGTAAAAAAATCCTTGTCAGAGTTTTATTTTCTACAGTTAAGTCTACCAAGGGTGTTGATCATGTTAATAAAGACATTTGTGTTTGCTTATATGCAACATAATAAGCACATAGCTTTATATGTTAGACTTGCTTGAGTATATATCTTTCTACCTCACCTATTGTTGCATCTTGATTTATTTTTTTTTTCTTTGGATTTTCTCATAAATAAAATTGCAAAACTTTTGATTAGATGCTACTAGTGAAGTTGACATTTTGAAAAGCTAAGGGAAAATATTAATAATTAAAATAACTAATAGTGGAACTCCTCAGAGATGGATGTGGACAAAATTTAATTTTTTAAAGAAATAATTGAGTTCTAGTAATTGAGGTTTCTTGGAAAATATTAATTTATAAAAATATTTAAGAAACATCATATTTGTTTGCTTGTAGAAAATCAGTATTGAGATCATTAAAGTTTTGTGAAATTAAGATTATAAATGAAGTCTGATACTTCATGGCAAATTTCTATCACTGGATATCATGATAAAATTTCAAGTACTTGGAAGGCCATACCATAAAGTCTGAACAAGCGTGAGCTGGGATTTTTGTTAAAAGCCTGTCTTGGGTGATTTCTTATCTTTTTTTGATGATCAGGGTCCCAACGTATCTAATCATATATTGGATTAAATCAAATAGTAGCTAACAGAGGAAAGCATTAGTACTACTACAAGGCATGTCATAAATGATATGATACCGGCCCCACAATCATCAGCTAATTCAAATAATTCATTCCTCTCTTTTTTTGCTTGGGACTAATCTAATACGAATGTGTTGAATCAGACACATAAAGGCACTGATTTTGTTAAGTGTTTGTGTGGTGGTTCTTTTCTCTGTCAAATCCACTTTTATTCTGTTACTTGTGACAAGGTACCATCTTATGCCTCTGTGCTCTTGAAATACTTTCTTCCCACATTAGAGACACATGTGGGCACATGCATCATCATAAAGGGTGGAAATCAAAAAAATAACTTGAGTACCTCTCCAATTGAAACACTGATACACGGTCCAACTTGCTTGATCGCTCAATGGCCAAAACTACTAGTATTATTGCAACTGTGATCCACTGCTTCTCACTGAGCTGACTGTCCCTGCTTTCCTCTCTGCTCTACCCTGAAGTTAGGAAATCATAATGAGGGCTCCTCCTAGCTTGTGCTATTTTTGTTCTGGATGTAAAAGGCTTTTATCTTTGTTTGGAGTCTTCAACTAAATAAAGATGTAGACAAAAAAAATAAAGAATCTCTAAAATGGCATCAAATCTATCACACACCACTTGGCTAATGGAACTCTCATGGAAATCAAAGCATGGAGTGCTTTTATTTACAAAAAGTGCAGAGGTAACCAGCACCCATTTTTGCAAAATCATCAGTAGGGAGAGCACTCATAGTCTAAGTGGAAAACCTATGTTCAGTCCTATTTGATATTGGAGGGGATCCAAATCCAGTCCAGAGGGCTTTAATAGCAAAGTAGTCTGCAGAAGAAACTTTATTTCTGCCTGTCGTGGATTGGCAGGTATTACAGGGGAACAGCAACATGGATGGAGGACACAAACATCAGTACAATACCGACCGCAGCCCTCGCTGCCCCGACCGCAGCCCTCGGCCCCAACCATCACCGATGCCGCCGAGTCGCACCCCAGCGCCACCCGCCCAGATATACGCCTATGCCATGGCGTCACCATGCCCACTTCTGGGTGTGGCCCCTCCCCTTCTTCTCCTTCTTGACCAGCTCCCTGCTACCCCCTGGGCATGGTGCACATGGGGCGGGGTAGCTTTGCCTGATAGAGCTAGGGAAGAGTCAACCACGTCCCTGCTGGAAACCACGACACTGCCTCCTGTTCACTGTGTGAGAGAAAGAAGGACCAGAATAAATTTGTCTTTCCAGCCTAGTGGTGAGGGTGTTTACTATGAATTGAAGCCTGGATTCAGTTTCCACTTCAACTGAAAGCATTGTAAAAAATGCAAAAGATGCCGTTCTGTGAGTAAGTGCTTGAACATTGATTTCTTTCCTCCTGGGGCATTCCCATTTGAAACTACAAAGGAGCCTAGTCTGAAAGAAATCTGTTACAAATACAGATACTCAAGGAAAAGCTACCACCTTATGCTTAAGGAATGCCCTAAAGTAGCAGCTGTCTGAGGTTCCTTGGAGTGGCTGAACATGAATTGGCCCTATTGTGCTTAAAGCTGGCAGCAAAAGCAGACATGAAAAGAGATTATCTTGGAAAATTCTCAGTGTAACATGACAGGATATACAAAAATCAAGAAGGAAGGTCCTTGGAAGTGAAGTAACTTGTTAAAAGTCAAATAACAGGAAAATGGCAAAACCAGGTAAACAGTCTTTTTGAGGTCTCATCTCTGCCATGGGACTGCCTTAGAACCAGTTATTGAGAGAGCACAATGAACTCTAACTGATCACTTATGTTGATGAAGTTAGGGTTTGAGCAGGTCCATGAATGTACTTCCACCGGGTTTAACGAGAAGCAATGATTTTCAAAACCCAAAAATTTAGCCCTCTGTATACACAGTTTGACATTAAGATATTTTTAGATAGTTTTTGTTATGTCCCTAGATATCTTTATCATAATGTAATAAAGCACATAAACGATCTTTGCAGATTGAGTTAAACTAGATAGACTGAGCTGAATAAGAAGCATGACTGGTGCTTGGGAGTATGAATACATTTACACAAATCCCAATGGCTGCATAGTGTGAGACAATGTGAAGTGCTTGGTGGAAAGTTGAGGTTTTCTCAGCATTCCTGACACCCAGAGTTGAAAAAAAATCTGAGTGTATCTGTATTGTGTCCCATAATTCCTCTGCTTGTTTCTCAAGCAAAAAAAACATGCTAAAATAAAAACATGGCAATATATGCAGTGATTCTTCAGGATGTTTTTTTTCTGAACTAAGCTTTCTGTACACAAGCCAATACTTAAGATTTCTGCATGGATAATACTAGAATGTTATGCAGTCAGTAATTCTTCACTGAATGAGTTTTTGAACATCATTGCTGAATTTATAACTTTATGACACCTGAAGAAACATCATAACTGACAAAAATGAAGGTGGAAGTGGGTTCACCAGCGCTTTATATTTCGATTTATCTCAATGCTTTAACCTACTCTATAGTACTAGAGGGACAAAAGATAAAGATTACTGGTCCTCATCTTGTCTGTTGACTACACTTACATATCTGTCATTAGAAGAGTGTACCCAGAGAAGTAGAGGGAGAAATAGAAAAGAAAAATACACTCAAGGACTATTTTACTGGTATAATCACAGTAATAACAGTAGCTTAAAATAGGACTGTGACCACGAGCTCCTGAGAACACTCCTTCAGGGCTGTACAACCACCTCAGTAGTGGGATACATGTTGTCTCTGACATATCTCCATAAACTAATTGTGCTCCTCAGGGTTCTAAATGCTAGACATGACATGTAGATAAAATAACATTGGGTAGATGTAGTTCTGTATTTCCCATTTTGTCTCCTTTATATCATCATATTTAAGTTAGTAGACAAAATGCAGTAGGTTACTGTGCTATGAAAATCCTCTTTGATCTCTGACTAGAGTATTCTTTTATGCATTTCAGTTATGGGGCCAAGAAAGCATATTCCTTAACACCAGTGACAGGCTCCTGAATTCTTTCTCTCCTCTCTATCTAGAACGTCACCTTCTAGAGTCATGTTTCAGTTCATTCCTAGCTGAAGCAGGAACTTACTGTCTCTTGCCCTCTCTCCATGATGCCATGTGGTTATGTCAACAATACATTCGTATCAGTATCAGAATATGTTCTGAATTCCACAAGTGAAATGGTGTAGAGAACTTTCCACTCAATATATATCTAAGGTCTAGAGCCTTTTACTAGGTAGTCTCCAGCTGTTACCAGTTTCTCTTTCTGGAGGAACTGCCTGGTTTATTCTGATACAGCCTCTGAATTAATCTCTGTGCAATATAGGAAATCATGGGCTGGTACTTTACTTCACAAAAATGAGCCAAAGACTCTTTAAGCACAAAACTTGTCATTTAGACAAATTTAATGAGTTTGGTTTCTTTTTCTCTAACTGACTTTCAAGATGCTGGGGTGTTCAGGAGCTTTTATCACACTACCTCATATTTCCTTCTGAACTGCATTTCTCTGACTCTGTCAGTGTAGTCTGTGAATACATGATACATTTCAGTTTTCAGTCTTGTCAATTGGACATTTTCTGGAATGCTTAATTTTAAACCTAATATGAGATTGCTAAGGTCATGAGCAACAAGTTGGTATGACTCCAAGTATCTGAAAAATCTGCCTGGTAACTTTCTTCTCAGACGTGTAGAAAAACATCCTTCGCTCTTGTAAACACCTACACTGTTCTGCATAGTCATATGTCTTCACCAGGGTCTTCATCTGGGGACTTTAGCTTACAAACAAAACATATTTCTGCAAAGGGAAGGGATTTTGGTGAAAACAGCTAAATCTGTCCTGTAGAGCTGCAACTTGACACATACGATGACTTAGATTGTCAAATAAATGATTTTGATGATGTACAGTTAGAAGTTCCTTTCAGTGATGTAATTAATTTAGTTAAAACTTAATTAGTTAATTTAGTTTAATCCATCCCAATGACAAAACTCCCTCTTTATTGTTTAAGAGTTATTTTCAGAACTTCCTCACAACACTTCTGCCAGAGACATAGAGGGAAAACACTGATGGTGTGTGCAAACAGTATTTTTGTGAATCTGTAATGCGTCATCTGCTTTTTTGTTCTAAGAGCTGCAGATGATTTTTGAAGGAATACTTACTTTCTGAAGTTTTCAACACCTGTTAAGGTTTTGAAATTATGTTTTTCTCTTCAGCAGAGTAAAGGAAATACTTTGAACAGTATTCACTGTTTTGAAATACTTCAGTTTCAACAAAGCAAGGTATTTTAATCACATTTAATTGTTTTGAATATATTATTTAAATTTTGAGGTAAGTCTGTCTGTTTATGGTATTTCACAATATAAGAGAAAAAAGCTCTACTAATTGCCCTCAAAGGTAATAAGAATTCGTTTTACCTTCTTTAAAAATATTACTTGGAAATGCCAGATATCAAATTAGTCTCTCAATGTGAGAATTAAATTCTCATATTTTAAGACAAATTACATATCTGAAGGGGGGTTAAGGTTCAGAGACAAAGATATGAAGAGATTAAGTTTCTTCTCCTTGTTTACATGGACAATCTGTGGAAGGTCTCAGTAGCAGTTGGCTGAGAGCTTTGAATATAACCTTCCATTTTAAAATTCACTGCAGTGCAAATGCTGTATGCCACATGTAAATTTATACAGCAGGTATATTCAGATCAAGGTTTGCCTGGCACCTGTTTCGAATGAGCAGTGTACATCCAGCATTTTTTTCATCTTGTCCTCTAACAGGATACTCCTGATGACAGTAAAAATAAGTCACTTTCTCTTGTGGAGCAAATAAATAGAGCTTCACAAATTTATGTGTTCACCTATTTACCTACTACTTCTCTCTTTTTTTCTGTTAAATGACAAATAGGTGGTGGCATCTCCATTTTAAATAGGCTACCAATCTAAGAAAACATGCAAAATTCTTACACTAAGAACATACTTTATTGCCTGTTGTAGGAGCATTGAAACGAATCTGTATGAAAAAAAAAAGAACATAAATTGATATCTACAAAAAATGTTTCAACAAGGAAAGATAAATTATTTTCAAGCATAGTTTGTGCTAAGCTACTGACATATCTATATTTATATTCAGTGATGTCTAAAAAAAAAGCTCTAAAAATAAACATTGGGAAAGTAGTCACTTGAGATTTGACACTTTAAAACCAGTCATCAAAATTAATATTCTGAAGCCATGAGGAGATGTTGTATGTGACTGAATAGCTGATGCTATTGGAACATATTGATTTATCAACTTATGCAAGCTGTAAAAGTGAATTCAAAAGCTGTATAACAAAGTCTCATAGGACAAAACCCAGAATTTTATTAGATTCTTTTTATATTAGAGCATTCAATATCCAGAAATTGGACACGAAAATTAGTTCAAAAATAATGTTTTAAATCAGTTTATGCAGGCCAATAGCACTCCTTTCCCCCCAAAATAACCAGATAAAGCAGGTGTGGTGTTTTTCTCTAAGCAAATGGCATTTTCAGAAGTCTCACAGCATTAGACTCTATTGTTGTTATTATTACTATTATGGACAAATGCTTTTAAACACTTTAGATTAATTGTTATTTATGGATACCTCAGAAAATAAAACTACTCACAGTTTAAGTGGGTTTCGAAAAGGTTTAAGTCTTTATACTCAAGGGTAAATCTTTTAAAGTGAAATTATCAAGTGAATGTAGAACAAATACCACTTACAATGACAGATTAAACTACACTTCAACCTAGGAATATTTACTTCACCAGAAGTGTTTTCATCTAAAGATTTACATTTATCAGGAAAATAAAAAGGTTAAAGAGTGTTGAAGTACTGCAACATGCCATCATTGTCTTTATTTAATCCTAGGGTCAAAGAGTTAGGCAACTGTATATTTCTATGCTCTAAGATGGATCAGGCTGTACATTGATAGATAAATACAAAGAAAGCATAAAGAAGGAAAGAAAAATATGTGATTTTTGAGAACTTTATCAGACATTGTGCAGTGGGTCCCTTCTCTGACAAAACTCCTGGTCATGGGAAATTCTGAATAAAGGTCTTCCTTTCTGTTCTTCTCAAAAGAATAAGTGACAGGGATAACGGTACATACACACACAGATTTTAGAGCCATCCTCTAGTGATTGCAGATACAGGGTTGGGAGACTTTGTGAAAGGAATTCAAAAGCATTTTTGGTTTTGCATAAATACAAGCCAAAGCCCTACTAAATATTGATGTCTTTAGTGCGTTGCAAAGGTTGCAGTCGAAGACTCAGTGGTAAAACTGCTTGCAGAGCAGCTGAGGTAGTCAGTGGGAGGTTTATAATAAGAACCATTGCAGAGTAAAGGAGAGACTAGATAAAGAGAAGCATGTTACTACCCGGATCACTGATCTATTGCTCTCCATGCATACACACCATCCGTCTCTGAGTGTTAACAAAAAGAGGAGGAAACGCTATAGAAGATCATCACGCAACAGTTAATTTTGGAAAGTGACATTTTTATGGCAATAAATAGGCAGTTGAGATTCTGAATGCAGACAGAAGCTACCAGCTAACTTAGGAAACACAGTGGCTGAAACACTGTACTGAACCTTGCAGCTTTGTTCAAGACTGTGCAGAATCTTTGGCTAAGCTCCAGAAACTGGAGCATTGGTGAAGAGGGTTGCCAAGAGGTGAAATCACCAAATGAGACAAATCTTATTATGAACTCTGGTTTTGGTTACATAGAAGCTAAATTAGCAAATAAAACTAAGCACCAAATATTAGGGTCCTGCCTTCTAATAGACTATTTTCCCTCAAAGCAAAAATAGGAATTTATATTTTTTTATGTTTCACTTATTTTTTTATAGGGTTTTTGCAATTTTACTCTTTTAGTCAGTTCAGGCAAAACAACTCTTTCTTAGTTCTGGAAGGCAAATTTTGGAAACTGCAATAGTTAACTCTAACAAGTCTTAGCAACTAAGGTACTTCTAACTTCCAACCTATAGCATATATAATGCCCTGTAAATACATCCACAGCTAGGTGTCACACAGCCCTGAAAGCTTCAGTAGTTGCAGCTCATTTATTAGTAATGAGAGCTCATTTCAAAGGTGTAATATTCTGAGAGAGGAAGATTGAAGGAAGCTCAGATTTCATGCAACTGTGATCTCTTCAGATAACAAAAACCCAGGAAGGAACTGACCTCACGAAGGAGAGGCACTTGCTTCTGACAGTGCTCCCTTATTAGGTCCTGCCTCCAGCTTTCCTCTGATCTTCCCAGGTTGTGGAGAGGAGTGTAGATGGGTAAGAAAGTTGTGCAGATTCTTAATAATAACCCTAATGCATGTTGGAGATTAAATTTCCAGGGCACACAGATGTCAATTTTCAAACATCCTTGAAGCTGGGACTATGTACGCAGGAAGAAGGCTATGGTAGGTTGAAGCCTTCTCTTGCCTTTAAAACAAAGGGACTGCTTGAACTCACACAGAGTGGCTGAGATCAATTTTCCAAATTAAGGCTCTCAAGCTAGCATTCCAACACCTCTGATCTGTTTCAGACTCACTACTTACTCCAGTTCTTCAGTCTTTACTCAGGCAAAAGGTTTGCTGACATTGAGGACAACTTGGCTGAGCAGAAACCTGCAGAAATAGGTACATTCCATCTGTATTAATGCCATAAGGCTTACAGAGTGCCTCCTTCACATTCCCTTCAATTACACTGAAGCACGTAAGAGGAAGAGTTTAACTTCTTTGATGCATGCTGGTTCAATTGTTGGCATGTGGTTTCTCACTGAAGCTTTCTAAAATACTATTTATGTTGGCCGAATGGCTAAAATGAGCTATTATCTCCTTTTTATTGTCTATCATAATCAGATTGGCTTTGGAATCACAGGGTTTTCCCTGATAATTTAAAATAAGAGGCAATATACACTTCACAGTTTTGGTTCCGTTTTTTTGGTTCGGTTTGGTTTGGTTGTGGGGTGTTTTTTTGGTTTTTTTTTTGTTTTTGTTTTTTGGGGTTTTTGTGTGTGTGTGTATGTCAAAGAATACAACTTCCTTGCCACTTTGAATATGATAACTCAGATTGTGTTGCCATTTTCAGTTTCTCTAGCGAATTATTGCCAGTGCCATTTTTGACAAAGTTCTATATGTAAATACAATCTGTACCCAGGAGATGTGGCTCCCATATCTGAAGTGCAAAGCAGAATTCATTTTTCACCATCTCATAAAATTCTTTTGGTTTTAGTAGAACAAATAGAGATAAAAAAATGCTGTCTGCTCTTTAGCATGTTTTGGTTTTTGTGTTGTTATAGTGGTGAAGTTTCTCTTGTGAGAATACCAAAATGAAAAATCTTGCAAGTAAAGAACAGAGAACAAAAATATACCACTCTACTTTCATCTTTGTGTAAACTTATACATGTCAAAAACAATGGAATCTGAGTATGATTTTCTTTTTCTGACAGGCGATTGCTTTTTTAGTTCTTTGTTTGCAAGATACTTTTTATTTTACAGCTGGAAAAAAAAGAAAGAATCGACAGATAAATTGTTTGAAGCACAGGACTGAGTGGTCTGTGCACTCTTCAGCAGAGGTTTTCTGTGGGTTCTCTCAGATGGGAGTTACCTCTTCTCTGCAGAATTATGTATTAGGCATCATGATGGAGACAGAGACCCTGGACAGAGACAAGGCAGGGAATGACAGCAGAATCATCATATCTAACCTCAGGTTTGTACTCAGTTCATAACATCTACCCCTGAATATAAGAAAATACGAAAGAACAATATTCAAGTACAAACCGGTTATAATACTGAGAAAATATTATATTGAGAAAATATTGCTTCTCTGACTTCCATCCTTAGCTGAAATCATGGAAGCTCAGTCAGGTGTCTCTAATCCTTAGTTTTTAGAACAGGCCCTGGGGTATTTGGTAGCTAGGTGTGAATGAAAGCTATAGCAATAGGAGTTAACCATGCAAATCCTTTATAGTACAGATGAGACCTGAAGTCCATGCAGTCTTAAACTATATTAAGCACTCTGTAAGGACAGAGGAAAAGTGAGGTTTGCAATTTTTATAACTCTCTGATATACTTAAGATCACATTTATCCCTTGTCTTAATTGCAGTTTTGCAGCTTGCTTACTTCACAGGAAGTTGAGTAATTTGGGAAGTACTTATCAGACTCAGGATGAACTGGGGAATGTCCCACCGGGAAGAAATGATGATGGCTTGCTCTCCTGGCAATCCCTACCTGAGCTATTATCTGTGATGTGTATCCAACCATATTTTTATTGAGTGAATAACAAAAAGCAGCATTAGTATTTTACTGAACAGTCTCCTTTCATTAACTCTCATTATGATTTGATTTATTGATGAGTACATGGGAGTGCTTTCCAAGGACAATACAGAAAACTTTGCAGGAGACACAGGAGCACTAGTGTTTAACAGGCCACAAACCACCATACAACAGCAATGTTGCCCAGGGACAATATTCTTTAGCTATAAGGCAATGTCTTCATAAGCAATGGCTTATGAGACTGGACCGAGTAGGAAAAGCTCTTTTTGTTTTTTAGAAGTTCTTTCTTGGGGATCATAGGATGGGTGTCACATTAGGATTTATTCTAACTTTTTGATTTCCGACATACTATGAAGCTGTTCTATATTATAGCACATCTGCAGCCATTTAGGACTTTATAGCTGCAGTTACTTTTCATACCTTAGATGTCTCCTGTTTCACTGCAACATTGGGGATACAACCCGGATCACCTTGCTTACAGTGGCTATCAATATTATGGAGACTATTGAAGTTCTGGGTGCACACATAAGCCCTAGCTATTTATTTAAAGTGCTGTATTGTGAGGGTATAACTCCAAAGTCACTTTGCTGATCACACAATAAAACATATCGGAACAAAAAGGCCCTGACAATTTAAAATTTTGCATTAAAGCATATGACAAATTAAACATCTTCTACATTGGTTTGTTAAGCTTTCTTTCTAAAACACAATCACATATCAACACACGTAAAATGATAAATTAATTAAATTGAGGAAAATATGTAACATTATTTATAACATTCTGATTGAGGTATTAGAGAATATAATGGTTGTCTTCTAAAGAGATCTGTTGGACAATTAAGGGGAATTTTTTTGATAGTAGTGTTTTGCATTCACTCTCCTTTGCATTTACTTCTTCATAAGCCATTAATGGGTATATCAGAGGAAAAAAAAAAAAAGTAGCCCCATAAGAATCAGTTTAGGAAAAGATAATCTGAGATCATCTAGGTTCATGTGCCATTAGTGCGGAATTGTTCTCTATAGCATAGTTTAAGAAGCTTTATTCAGTCTAATGTTAAGTAACTCAAGTACAGAATTACTTTTCTGTGTCTCCACAGGCCTCAGCACTAACTAACTGGATAGATCAAAAAGAAATAAAAAAGTTTTTTTCATTTTCATTCTCTTGCTTTTGATTTTTCTATAATCTATTACCTGGGATGATCTGCAGCTTCTTTTCTTTATATGTGTTTACTTAAATAACTTTTCAATTGCATTGTTGTGAACAGGGAACAGAAAGCTGGAGATTGTGGTGTGGGGTTTTGATAAATTTAATTAGAAGGTATCAGTTTGCTTCCCTGTTGATATTAGAAATTTGGAGCAAAATTTTATTTTCTTATATAGTTATACACACAGACATGTATTTACTGTCTGCTTTAATGGTAGAACTCATGGGCAGTAGGCCCTATTTTTATTTAACTATCTGAAGAAATTATAAACTATAAAATACATATTCAAAAAATTACTTGTGTATATTCTTCCATCCAATGCTGGAGAAATATCTCATGACTGACATGAATATTGTATGACAGTGGACAGACATAGAAATTCTTTCTGGCCTTAGAACCACGTAATTCTCACAACAACAAAAAAGGTGTGAATTCAGATTTTAAAAAGAAAAATCCAGCTTGTGAGAATCTTTTTGTAGTCAATGGGAAAAGGGTAAGAAGACCAAACAAAAGTTTTACATTAACGTCTGGTTCTATACTGGCCTACAGTAGGATGTTTCTATCCAGGTTAACTCCAACAGACTCGCATAAGATAAGCACATAACTCCAAATAATTATACTTTATATATAGTAATATATACTTTATAATAATCATAGAAGTCTCTGGTCCAATCTTTCTTACTCCTTGTTTAAGTCTGTTACTAAAACTATTCCGTTCCCCTTCCCTTCCCCTACAAAACTTTCGAGCTCCATCTCTGAGAACCCATGAAATCATAGCCCTAAGCAGTAAAAAAATCCCTTCTAACCATAGCTCCATTTCCTTTCCACATTACTTCATTCCTTTCCTGACGTTAACATGGAAGAACTGTAATTAAACATATTTCAACTGCTTGTGTAATTATGTCTTAGTCATTTACTAGGTATCAAAAAATACTACAAAGGTTCATTGCAGAGATACCAGGCACAAGCTGCTGTCTATCACATATTATATGATATTTTATTAGTTGTTCCTGTAATATATTTTTAGCTATCGTATTTTGAAAATTGAAATGCCACAACATGCCTTCCACTAGAAAGACACAATCTTCTATAATTAAAAGCAGAGGTGCTTTTAATTATATTATAAAATTAAGTCACTTTGGATAAGTTTAATGCTAAAATTGAATGTACTCATGTAGCCAGGGAACGGCACAAAACACTGACGTGTTGAAACAAAACATGTGTGTGTGTCCTATTTACCTCTTGTTATCAGATGTCAACCATAAGCTGTTTGTTCACTGGATCTTAGTGTTTTCGTCTAGGATCTGGTGAGGAGAAAGGTACTCTCTTTCATAGAAAAGAAGTGTTTGAAATGATTGTAAAGGCTTTAAGGTTTCTGGGAAAATGAAAAAAAAAAAAAAACAACAACATGGAAGATATCCATCCAACCCCAAATTTGGGTTAATATTTCATCTTTTTATGAAGCCTAAGTTTAAATATTTCATCTAAATTTTCTCCCCAACGTTTTTCTCTATAACCTTTCCCCTTCCCTCTTACTGAGTAAGACAACTGAAATCACTTTAATTTACACATTTAAAATAACTTGACAGAGCTGGTGGACATTTTTACCCAGGAATCTGCATTTAAACTGTACCCTTTTTGAAAGACACAACAAAGTCCACGCTTACTCATCCTTAGATCAAAAAGTACACGTGATTACATGGCATGCTACAAGTGAATAGTTATTCATGATACAGGTTGTACATACTCAAGTAGATAATCACATTTCCTCTAAATGTGGTAGCTCCTGAACTAATAGCAATATTATTGCTTAAACACATTACTCATTTCAGCTAATTAGTCTTGCAGTAAATGGGCAGGGAATTGCACCACCTACCTTCTATTTCTCCCATGTCAGGGGGAGAAATAGAATTCCTGTAACAATTCCAGCTTGACTTGGTTTAAAAATCACCTGCAGGCTTTTTCTTTGCCTTGTGGTTTGCAACAAAATCACATATTATTCTTGGCAATCCTTCCAGTTACATTGCATAAGTGATTATTTTATGCTACTACTTTCTGCTTGTGCCAGCAACATGCCAGGCAATGTTTGATCAGAGAGTAGGTTAAGTTTCGTGCCAAAACACCAGCAAAGTCAAGGGTATTTTTCTGGGAAGACTAACAGTATAGCAGAGCTCACTCTGAAAGTGAAAAAGTACTCATGGGTAAAATAAAACATTACTGAAGTTTCAGGTTAACAGTTAATGATCACACAGTTCTTTGCAGGCAATTACTGCAGTCTTTTTAAAACCCTTTTTGTGGCTGTTAAAGGGGCCCTAGTGGTTTACTGTAGTACTGATACTATTTTACCAAGCAATCGGTTTGCTTACATCTCAAAATCCAAAGTTTAACATTCTACTTTGGTATTATGCCATGCAATATTTCCCCCCCAATCATTCAGCTGAATGTGACTTTTATTTTTACAATAAAGGGAAGCAACATCTGACAACACTGATATAGCCTGAAAGCATTGAGATTGTTATCTCTGGTCAAGTATAAAATGTATGTGTATCAGCCAGTAGTACCTGTGATTAAAAAATTAATGTATTTATTTTCATTATTTTTGGGTTGTTTGCATTCCTCCATAGGTTCATAGTAATCAGAGGATTCTTTAGGAAATGGCACTAAGAAAACGATGAGTCCTGTCCTAAAGACTTTTTAATAGAAATGCATGCAATGGAAAAAGATTATAGCACATGAATTGAGACCCAGAATGAGAAGAGAACTTGTCTAAAGTGACAAGAAGTCACATTGGCAATGTTCATTGCACATCATATCTTTTCACGAGCCATGCAAATGGGAGAAATACAACTGATTATAATCCTCTGTCCTCCTAGTGGTTTTTTTTTTGAGGATTTTTTTTGTCCTGGTGCATCATCGAATGGTCTGTATTGCTTCCAGAACTCAAATGTATATCTTCTTGTTACATAAAAAGAATTAGATCATTACCTTCTGCTTGGTGTGTTTTTGCAAAATATGTCTATTCAACTGAAGACAAGAAAGAAACTCAACTCACCTTGCTTTAGACAATGGCAGCGTAACTATCTGCTCCAGCCACACTAAACTCCTTTTGTTGGCAGTGGTGAGAAACAGGATTTACTAAAAGTCTTGGATTACAGTTACACCAATGACAATTTACCTCCTGGAAAATGTTTTTGGGTTTTTTTGGTTTTTTTTGTTTGTTGTTTTTTTTTTTTTTTTTTTTTCCTGTAATAGGAGATATTTAATTCCAAATTGAATTACAACTTCTAAACAAAAATTACAAATTGATATTCAGTGGATTCAAAAATAAGCATATCGTCATTCAAGACTGAATGCTAACAAAACCTTTTCATTACGGTGTATTAATATGCATACACGTACACTAAAATTTATGATGCACAAAATGTCACCTATTATGAAAATCACAGTGTACTTAGTTTTTCTGCAATCACTTTTTGAAACTACATTAGCATTAGCATTTTCAGTTTCTGTGCATGGACATACGCTACATTTATTTGTTTACATCAATAAAACATATAATCTTTCAGTGATCATCATAAACCTAAATGCTTATTATAGGAATTTACAGCTTTTAAAAGTTTACTTCTAAGAAGAATCAAACTATACAGGTCAAAATATTGCATTTATAATTAACTAACTTTTTTTTTTCTTCTAACCTTTTTTATTCATCTATAGATCCTTTGATATTCCATTAGCACCCTGAAAAACAAAGCAACTTTATTCAATTAAAAGGAAGCATGGGGAAGATTTGATTACGGATGTATTGCAACAAAAATATGATGGAGACATTATCGCATTCAACATCAATTTCTTAAAAGAGACAGAAATATTGTTTGCATTTATGTGACTTTATTGTTTTATTTTATATGATCCATTAGCTTTGCTTTTCTTGCTTCAGGGTGGATCTCATGAAGAGAATACAGAGTCAAATGACCTACCCACCCATGCATTTTGAAGCATTGCTCTGAGTGAGAAATTAACCACAGGTTCATAAACATAAGTTTTTAATATTTAATCATTCTATGTTACAAGAACCTTTGTTGTGACCTACTGAGCTCCTTGGAATTCTTATTGTGCTTGGAGAAAACAAGGAGTGAACAAATGAAAATATTGTTCTTTGGGGCACGGTAGCAAAATAATACAAGAAGTTTGGAATTAAATTGAAATTATTCAGTAGTTAATATAAGGATTTAAGATTAATTAGAAAAATAATTCATTCAGTCTGACCCTTTGCATAAATTAACAAAGTGAAGTCAATGAGAAAAAGAACACTGTCTAATTTTAAAATTGTGCTTGGGTGCATGCAAATGAGAGCTTTCCCTCTTCACCACATTCACCACCAGACCTAGTGAAAGAAGTAGTAGGCAAATAACAGATGGGAAGCTGAGCACCTACAGACATGCAGGGTGCACAAATTAAGAGAAGACTATACATCTAGAAGCTGTGAAGAACATTCCAAAGACAGGGTAAGTGTACTGTTTCTGCACTTAACTTTGCATGCATCCCAGCAGCTGTCGTCATCCTGGGTGATTTGCTACCACTACCTTCTCTTTAACTCCTTTGACATTATTCATTTATTAAAAGAACGTAGAAATGCATGTGCTCCAATAAACCAATGGTTTGAAGATATTTTCACAGAGGAAAAAGTAAGATCTTGCACCAGGAAGACCTAATCCTGTCAAGAGATTAGCTCTCAAGAACTAGCCAATACTCTGTAATCAACAGACAGGGTATCTTTGCTGCTCTGCTCACTCCTGGCTGGCCAGGAAACCTAGTGCAGCTTGTCTCCTATACTGCAGTTTTATCTTCATGCTACATTCTATTTCTGCCTCTCATTGTAATTTTCTTCTTCTTGTTCCGCTCACTTCCTCACAGTACCTCTGCCTCCTGTTTTGTCTTTCCATGTAATTTGTTGTTCTATAACAAAACCTGACTTATCCATATCAGACAAATTAAAATCATGGAACATGTCAGCACCCCTTTCACTCTGATTGCATCTTGCATCTCTTTCCTTGGGTCTGTTTTATTTTGAAACTGCAAATTTTTAAGTATTTCTACCTTATACTTTCCCAGATATAATTAGAATAGGGCTCCACTTGTCCATAGTTTCTGAATTCATTGCAAGAAAGAGAAGCACAGCATCCAATTTATCTTGATTCATGAGGTATTGTTAGTTATTTGTCTGTATCTGAATAAGTGCTTTTCAGCTGCAAAAAGGTTCATGAATGCTGAGGTGTTATTAAATCCAACATGTCATGGTATTTTTATTTTTTTTTTAATTTAAAAAGTGCAAAGTGTATTATTTCTTATTCATTCCTCATTTTTTCCTTGTTTTTAATATCTGCCATCTAATTAAGTCTCAGAAAAATGTGCGAACGACTAACATAATCAAATCCTTACAGCATAGTGAATATGGCTTGACCCCAAGTGCAGTGAAGAATAAATTCCATTAATACCAGTATGTGACAGATTGTATCTGCAGCACAGCACCCAAAAAAGAAGTTAGCAAAAGCATCAGAGCTTTTGCTACTTAATTAAATTACTTAAAAATGCATTTGTTTGGCTAATTCTTATGACTAATAAACCTAATATACTTGTAGGGTATCAAAGCCAATTTTAAGCTATTTACTAACAAATCAAGAGAAGACATCTGCAATAAAGACCATGCACATAAACAATCTGTTTTCACTTACTACAACACTGAATCTTTTTCATTGCCATTGGAAGTCTACTACAAAGATATATGTTAATGTATTTTCTACAGTTCAATTTTCAAGGTGTTAAGTCCCATTGTATTAGTTTTCTGCTGCAAATCTGGTTTGCAACAAATGCCTGATGGAATCCGACATGAAGAATATATCCCTGTACTAGTATGAGCCTATTTTCACAGTTTCAAGCCCTTTCATCATCTTAGCTTCTCTTATGAAGTGTACTGTGACCCACACTTGCTGCACACTTTGTACTTATTTTTCATTCATATAATATAATGAATTATGGATTTCTTTGTGGTATGCTGACTGCTTGTCTCTTCTAATGGCTTACCTGCATAAAGAAGAGAAGGAGTGCCAATGTCCAGCTGGGAAGTTCCAGAATCCTCCAGGAACTTATGATTTACGAGCATAAGGTGGGCCTGCAGGCACAGTGCTGATAACCTGCTACACTGCCTTATAGCTATAGGAAAAAAATTATTTTCATCCTACTTCTCACTTTGAACACTAGCCTTGGGAGACATAACAGCATCTTGTTATGACTTGTGATCCTGACTATTGACTAACATTGACCAACTTCCTAGTCTGACTTTGACTTTTCTGCTTGACAATCAAATTTGAGTTCTTTGGTAAACAAAATCTCTAGTCAGCCAGGAGTGCTGGCACATGGAGCTTCTTACTCTCAGTAAGGTGTATTTGATCATAAGAGTCAGTAAGCAGCTGTCAAGGAAAAGTTTCTGGAGATTGCAGCTGTTCTGAATTTTTCACATATCTCTTTTTCGGGGGCTAATACAGAGCTTAGTCCCAGCTGTAGACACATCTGTAGTCACTCTGACTCTAGTAACCCTTTGTCATGGGATTCTTCTGTACTGCAAGGAATCTTGGTCCTGGCAGGTATAATGCTGTATGTGCAGCAGAGCAATCTAGCAAATGAAAAGGGTAGGAGTCCTGTGTGTTACATATTTGGAGAGATGCATTCTTCAGGAGGAAGCTGGAGTGTGTGATAAGGCACTACTCAGATATGCTTTCTGGGATGTATGCAAATGATTTCAATGCACTTCTGGAATTGTACTCCAGATTTTTATATGGTGCCATAAGGACCTCTGCAAGGAGGTCAGATTATTTGTCCTTTGGGACATGCATAAAGTTTATTGCAACAGAATAGCGTTAGGCATGACCATTGGCTCTAAATGTAAATCCTAGAAAGGTGTGAAACACATGCTAAATAGAAGAACCAATAGCAGAAATATAGATGGCTAATGCAAAGTTGTGTTTGAGTTCTGTATGCTATAACCTGTAGCATTCTGAAGTCTTTGTATTTTGCTAGAGCACGTCCTGGTTTAGGTAAACAGTTAAGCATACAATTAACTTCTGTTATCTGCTCAAGCAGCAATGGGGGAAAAAAATTATATCTTATTCTAACTTCTGTGAGAACTATCTTCAAGATAAAATATAATACAACAGTAACTCTTACTGAGATGAACTCTAAGCCACAAAAGCTTTTAAGCTATTAAGCTTTTGTGAATAACTTGAAAAATAAGAGTAATTACTTTGAAGTTAAGGGAGCATTCACATGCTTAAAATCTTTCCTATATTGAAATCTGAGAGTTCACCCATAGGATGATGAGGAAGCTAAGATGAACTTCCTGTAAGTAGTCTCTATATGCATTCAGTGAGATTTCTTGTCTTGTAGAAAAGTTTATATATACTCCTAATATATATATGTACCCCTAAAGACTTTACTAAACTTTAAATCCTTTATATTCAGTAAGTTCCTCTGAGGATAATGTAGAAACTAACATACGCCATGGTACAAAAGCATTATTTGTCCATGTCATCTTGCTGGATGTTATAATAGCCTTTGGGGTTAGCAACAGAAGTTGAATCTCTTGCTTATGGCAATTTCAAAACATGGAAACTGTGCTCCACGGTGTTTAATGTGCAGCCAATCAGAAGCCTATGACTCTCATCAAGTAGACAATATGAGAATAACTAAATGGCTGAAAGGAACAGTTTTGTCTTAAGAAATTAAGATGTGAAGCACACTAAAGCTTGACTTATTTGCTTGAAATAAATAAAGTTTCAAGAGGTAGTTGGAAATAGAAATATCATTCTGAATGTGTTAACTAGACCCACATTACCAGGTAAGAAGGCTACCAAGAAACAGAGAGTTGCATTGACTGCATATATCTGGACTAAGGGTCTCAAGAATAATTGACATAAAGTGTCATTTCTAGACATGAATTTTCACATGCAGATAGAGGCAGCTGATAGTATTTTCTTCTTCTTCTTCTTCCAAATGGAAATTGCATTTGTAAATTCTCAGTACAGCCAATAGGGATCTGATGCTGGAATGACTCATTTCTTTTTTTCAGCTTGATTCTGTAAAAATCATAGATCATAGAATCATAGAATAGTTAGGATTGGATGACCTATAAATGTTATCTAGTCCAACCTCCCCTGCAATGAGCAGGGACATCTTCTACTAGATCATGTTGCTCAGAGCCCCAAACAACCTGGCCTTGAATATTTCCAGGGATGGGGCATCTACTACCTCTCCGGGCAACCTGTTCAAGCGTTTCTCCACCCTCACTGTGAAAAATGTCTTCCTATATCTAGTCTAAATCTTCTTTCTTTTACTTTAAGACCATTACCCCTTGTCCTATCATAATAGCCTACTAAAAATTTTGTCCCCATCTTTCCTGTAGATCCCCCTTTAAATACTGGAAACCTAAATGATTGCATGATTCTATACACTGCTTTGTGTATTCCACTCAGTGGTTGGGATTTTTTGCCTTAAAAACCTTCGAACTAATGTTGAGATGATCTTCCTGGTTTACTGCTTAAACACATTACCATTCTCATTCTGACCACAAGAACTTTAAACCTCATAGTTTAATATCCATGGTTATTTGGCCATGTCCTCAGTGACAAAATCTAACGAGAACTAAAGACTTGGGTTCTTTTGCAGAGTTGTTAACTCAAATAGGTTTGACAATGGGAGGCATAGTAATGTGTGCATCTGGGCACCATTACAGATCAATATGATAGATGTCTGCATCTGAGACACACACCTTACAATTTTTATATTGTTCAAGGAGAATAAAGTGTTTCTAGGGCATAGACCATCATATTTTAAGGAAGATATCTAAAATTAATCATAACTTAGGAATGTGCATTTCCCTCACTAAGTGTATAAAAAGAACCTAGTGTGAAACATTCAGATTTAAGAATTTACCTCTTGGATAGCTAAGGTTAAGGGAGGTTAGCTAAAAACCATCTTTCTTCTTGTGCAAAATGTTGAGATAGCACAATTTGTAACCCTGTTTCACCAGTTTCAGAATCTACTTTTCTCTACACCCCTTTTATTTTCCTCTTATGTCCTCCTGTCATGCATAATCATTGCCCACCTTCAAATCCCTCCTTCAAACTCACCTCCATCTTAATCCCTATAAAACATCCAACAAAGGCTTAGCTGCTGGAATCCTGGAATTATTGTTTAGAGTGCTAATCCCCATCTTATCATTATTTTCTTGTGTTTCCCCTCTTAAAATACTGTTTCTTCCATGCAGAAGGTGAGACGTGTTTTTGAGCAGAAGCTGACTTCTCACGACATATATAAAGATCTGTCAGCACAGTGGGAACCAACTACTCACTTAAGTTTTTAGCTTCTACCAGAACAAAACCAACTTTATCAACAATAACAATAAGAACAATAATAATAAAAATCAAAATTTGACTTATCCTGTTATCTATTGAGGTACTGGAAGTAAATGTTGTCAACTAGCTGTGGTAAGTCAAAACATTGTCGTACTAACCAACTGAATTATTTGAACTGTATTTCAAAAAATTGTTTTCTTAAAATTTATCTTCTTTTTCATTGAGTATTGTCCTGGTTTGAGGTAAAACATAAACAACTTTCTGTCCTGTAGTTTTACTTCTTAGGTAGGTCTCTTCTAACTCTTTGAAATTAACAGCATATTGTGGAGAAGACTGTTCATTCTCAGTGTGATAAGACCTGTATTTATAGTGAATGCCAAGGAATTTCATGTAGAGAGGTGTTTGCTTATACTTAGTGCTATAGCAACTAAGATCAGCTGATTTCATTTTTTGCCCTGTTGGAGAAATAGAAAAAGCGTAGAGGGGTCACACCTGTGGGGAGGAGTGGACAGGACAGGTGACCCCAAACTGACCGACAGGGGTATTCCATCCCATCTTCCCCATGCTCAGTATAAAAGCTGAGGGATCAAAGGGTCAGCTCTCTTTCTTGAATGACCAGTGTTCCAAGAGGACCTTGTCTGTTCATCTGCCCTTGATCTTGATCTGTGTGTTCCTGACTCCAGAGCTGGAATCCAGTTCCCATCCATCTCTAAGTCCAGTCTAGGACTTCCCCAATGCCTCCTGGTGACATCATCTTGGAAGCCTGATACATTTTTATACATATTGTATCTATTTAATTATTTTATTTTTATTTTATTATTAATATTTCATTAAAATAGCTTATTTCCTTCTAAACTCATAAATCTCTATCTCTCCTCCTGCTCTCCTGGGAGCAAGAGGTACGAAGAGAACGTTTGTTGCTGTCATTGGCCAATTCAGCCTAAACCACAACAAGAATATTCATAATATTTGAAAATAAATGCTTCTTCATCTCTATAGAAGTCTACCCGGAGATTTATGCTGGGAAAGAGGACTCACCTTACCCACAGTACTCAGGATGCACCTTAAGATGCACATACTGGCCTTGAAAACTTTCAGGACCTGTTGACAATGAGCTAAGGACATGAGGAAACCTTTTGGGTTTTGTCTATGTTGCAAAGACACTTTCAAGGTCTATATTATGTTTTGAAGGCATGTCTTCAAATTCAGCTTTGCTCTCTGAAAGCATAACTCTAAGCACAGAGAGAGATGGTTTTTCAAAGTTAAAAGACACTGTATATCTGGCTATTCTTAATGGCATAGTTCATCTACATGTTGTCTGTGAGATAACGGGCAAGATTAGAGTGCATCAACAGCAACACAGCACTTGAAGTTGTGCTCCCACTGGGCTCCAAAAGGTACCCCTGTAAGCTTATGAGATAATTGAATAATTTGTGGTGTTTCCCTAACGTGAAGCTTTGTTTATGGTGCATACCTTAGAGGTAGTTTAAGGGCATTTCAGGATCACATAGATCTGTTGGTTGGAAGGAACCTCCAGAGAACTTTAACCTTTTGATCAAGGTAGGATTGTGAGTAACCACAAACCATATAACTGGTAATTTGGCCTAGCCAAGGCAGGGTGGAGGTTTCTATCTCTCTGAGTAACCTTTTCCTATGCTGCACAATCCTCCTATTGGAAACAACTCTTCCTAATAAATAACCTGAATCTCTCAGTATGATTTTACTCAAGATGAGAGTATGTCTCTGACTGATATTCAATTTAGTGTCCACTGTAGCTCTCAGGTCCTTTTCAACAATGAGTTTGCAGGCTTTGCAGAACTTTATGCAAGACTTTGGAGCACTTCCCAGCGCCCATACAGAATTTCAGTTTCTTTTAAGTGAACTTTGCATGTTGTCTTCTGACTCAATCCTCCAGACTATCAAATTCCCCTGGTCTTAAACTCATTTTGGTATCTCAGCCTTTTGCTAAACTTTAGCATAATCTGCAAATTTGCTGAAGGTTCTCTCTACCTCATCATCCAGACTGTTGCTAAGGAAATTAACACCATCTGTTGTATTCATGACTACCACCATTGCTACATTAACCACATTTTCCTTAAAGTGAACCAAACTGTCTCATGGATTAGTTAAATCATAAATCCTGACATCTCCTATTACCTCCATACCTCTATATTATATTAGATTATGGTCATTGCTAGTTTTCCCCCTTTGTATTTTTTTTCCTGCACCAAATCCCCACATTTCTGTGTGGTTCGTAGCTTCAAATGATCAGAACTTAACAGAAGGGCTCTCAAATAGTTTACAAGGTATGGTTCCAATGTTTAGAAGTGATGTACTGGCTGAACTTATGTCAATTAGATGCAGAACCAAGTACTAGGTGCCTGGTAAAGTGGATTTCTGTGGATGAAACAGCATTCTGTTCAGTGATGTTAGTATGGACAGTTCATAACTAGTTCAGCAACTGCCAAATTGATATGTAAGCCATGCAAATTCACACAAATACCAACAGCTGCTCTCCCACTTGTACTCTCTTATTACTCCCTCTGTTGCTGACTCGTATTCAATTTATAACTCATTGCAACTGGCTATATCCGTGTTTAAGGTAGATCTCATCAACTTACAATGAAGACAAACAAAGCATTGCCTTATGTAAAAGAATAATAATTCACACCACTCATTTTCCACTCAATTTCTTCAACAGAAATTCTTTGAATTATTTGTATTATTAACCACATACATAATTTAGTTAAAATTATTGCTGATGACTCTCAATAAGAAAGATTTTCCTGTTGCACTGCCCAGTTTCAAATTATGAAAATACTATACCTTATGGTATAGCTAGGTTTATTAGCAACACTATAAGAACCAGAACTTTAGAGAAAACTGTGGACTAAATTACATGTCATAACTGTTAATACTAAAAACCTAGAACAAGAAAAAACTGCATAGAACATCTACTGGACTAACTTAATGATAGAAGTTATTAGCTTCAGCTGGCATGGGATTTATTTCATATTTTTAAAAAAAAGCCATTCAAAGTACTATTTGAATCATTATTTTTTTTCATTCATAACAGCAATTATGGATTTAATGCAAGCTACATGCCATAGTTCTAGATACCTGCTGTGGGAGTTTTCTCACCTAGTATCAGACATTTGTATCTAAAGTAGTAGCCAAGGTTCCCTTTATAGTCATCTTATGCCCTGTGTAATTATATGATGTAGGAGACAACCTAGACATTACTGGTAAGCCATCTCCAAATGCAATAGAGGTAATTTTTGAGGCTTGGTGTATGCATACCTTCTTATAGTCTACAGCTCTAGTAGTGTCATGTAATTTCAAAGTCCAGAGAGAAATGCACTGTATTTATTATTGCTACTACCATAGGTAGTAACAACCTCCCTAAAGATGGAAAAGAGCAGGCAGGTCTGAGTGACTATAAAATGGTGCAGCTCTTTACACGTCAGTTTGGTACCACAGAAACTGAGGATGACTATCATAATCAGTCATAACCTAGTCAGTAACTAGGGTCATGCGCCTGCTCACTCACTCTCCCCCTGGTGGGATGGAGGAGGAAATCAGAATAGTAAGTGAGGAAAACCTCATAGATTGAGAAAAAGACAGTTTAGTAAGTAAAGCGAAAGCTGCGCACACAAACAAAGTAAAATAAGGAATTCATTCACCCCTTCCCAATGGCAGGCAGGTGTTCAGCCATCTCCAGGAAAGCAGGGCTCTGTCACACATAACTGTTACTTGGGAAGACAAATGCTATAACACTGATCATCCCCAGCTTTTTGCTTCTTCCCCCAGCTTTATATACCTTACTGAGCTTGACATCACATGTTATGGAATATTTCTTTGGTCACCCAGGGTCAACTGTCCCAACTACACTTCCTCCTAACTTTTTCATGCACTCCCAGTCTACTCACTGATGAGGCACTGTGAGAAATAGAAAAGGCCTTGACTAATTATCAGTAATCAAAAACACCAGTAAGCTGCCAACATCAATCTCATCCCAAATCCAAACATCAGCACTATCCTAGCTGCTACTAAGAAAGTTAACTCTATCCTAACTGAAACCATGACACTTTGGCAGATAAACTCAGCAGGAAACAATCATCCAAGTTTAAAATTCACAGTGCTGAATTTCCAGCTCTCATGCTATTACAAAAAAAAAAAAA
>VXBW01005319.1:370316-413675 GCA_013400375.1 Thinocorus orbignyianus
AAAAAAAGGTACTTTAAACACCCACATGGACAGTCCTCCTGAACTTCATAATTTCTAAGAGGTCACACTTCGGTAATGCTTAACTCCCCATTGGGAAGTTAATGGACTCTTCCAGTTTAAACCAGCTGAGTGCCAATGTGATGTGATGTCCTGAGCACTGAAACACAGCTTGAAAAAAACATGCTGTTCTCAATAAAATTCATCCCCTGAAGGAAGATATCTAAATGTATTTTCAGACTCTTAAATCAGTGGTATGATTTTTCTCTATGCATGAAAGTCTCAATGGGGCAGAGGTACTGCAAACAGTTCCAAAGACAAAACCAACTGGTGAGTTCTCAGGGACACTGAAGTTACTAAGCATGTACATCAAAAAATGCCACCTTGACTGTCTCCTGCCTTAATCCATTCTGTTATTAAAAATATGTAATAAAATCTGTCCATTCACAGATATTGTGCAACTTAAGCAGGTTTTACTATAACACAGTGCAGGTGCAGTTTGTCTTTTTAAAAGCTGGAAAATTTTTCTTATTAAAAACGTTTGCTATTGAATATTTGAGGCCTACTATATGCAAATGATAATGATATGATATTAAATTCCACAAGCTTCTTCAAATCGACTTGCCTTATTGGCAGTTCAGAAGCTATTAAAGCTTACCAATACATATTGTTTGGAAACATCCTGTAATGTGAGAAAAAGACAGCCAGAGTGAAATGCTGGTATTGCCCATATTTACACTTTAGAAGCTCCAAGTAAAATAAAATAGATAAATAAGACACTACAGCTGAAAAAGAGCAGCATAAAAAATTAACACCCATTGGACTTTGTTATAAGCAAAGAAGTGAGGAAACTAGAAAGTGAATACCTAAATGGGTAAAAATTCCCTAGAAGTTAAGCATTACTGAGAGCATGAAGAGAACTGCTTGGAGAGTAAAGAGGAATGTAGGATAGAGAAAACTGGCCATCATATTGATGAAATTAATAAGTTGTTTATTTTTGCCTCTGGCTCCTGGAATGATAAATGCGGGACTCTGAGAAGTGGCAGAACAATGTCATTTGCTTAAATGTAGCATGTGTAAAGGACTAAATAGAAAGACCTCTTCATAGACAGTAAGGAATGACAATGAAAGTCCAGTAACATGAATGCAGGCTAATCATAAACACAGCATAGCATTAAGAGAGGTACAATGCATAGTTTCAATGCATATTTAGTAAACAAGAAAGACCGTTTTCATCTGAAAAGCCTGGTCCGGGGTTTGGAAGTCGGGGTTTAAGTTGTCAGCTCTTCCATGGCTTTGTGGCATGCTGTCTTCCCGATTTAGCTGCCTCCAAGAGGAAGATAACAGCACTTTTCCACCCATCCTCATAATTTCTGTGGTGACCTTTCACACAAGCCAGGACTTGACTTTGAGAAATTTTAAAAAGTGGAGCAGATAATAGTCTCCATCTGAAGCAGACTCTAATCTCAATAGGAGACTAGAGGCAAGAAATGGTTATAAGGCAGTTCGGAAAGTTCAGGGGAATATTGATATTTTATTGTCCCACAAGGAAGACAGGGCTTCTGGTGTACCTGAACCTGTATCCAGCTTTTTTAAGCATGTCAAGACAAAAGGTAATCTCAAGGAAGGTTTTGACCTCAGATAATGGAAAGACAGGGCAACTTCTTTCCAGCATGCAGGAGATAGCATGAACATACCTATCTATAAGCTGAGAGAGCTGGATATTTGTGGAATAGACAGGACAAAAGTGAGAATCAGTTTCTGAATGCCTGCTAATAGAGAGCAGTAGAATGATGATAATGAAAGAATTTGAGATAAAGGATTTGCCAGATGCACCAAAGCCTCATGGGGAAAGGTACATAGAATAATGTGCAAAGACCAAAATGAAAAAGTGAGCTGAACAAAATAAGACTCAAGTTGCCACGGTCAAAGAAAACGGATAAAGTAGCTGCAACAGCTTTGGAGGCTGTAAGAGAGTTTTCCTTATCTGTTATTTCTGTTTAGATTGTAAGATGTCCAGTGCAAGGATTCTTCTTGGTTTTGAAAGGGGAACTGATTAGGTGAAAACCTGAATCTTTTAGCTGCCAAGACTTGGATTTGAACTTTTTACTTGCGTTTTTTTTTTTTCCCTTTCTTTAGTGCAGGCCAGAGAGGCACTGTATTTCTGGTAGCTGGGTAGGGCATGCCATATGTAAGATGGAAAACAGAAAGTTTGCACGATGAGTGCTGATTGTAGTATGAAATGAAAAGAAGAAATGAAGAAACGTAGACAAAGATTCTGAATGTCTGCATCCTGGAGTCCACTACATATTTTTCCCTTTCTTTACATCAAAATCGTAAAAAGAATAGTGTACTGTGAGGCATAGAGATCACGGGGATCCTTCCTATCCCATTAATCTCTTCCCATTCCACTTTCTTTAATTCTGCTCCTGTTCAACAGAGAAGCACAGAGGAGGGCCTGACACCATCAACTTCTGTGGGTGAGAACTTGTAAGTGGGGTGAAGTAGAAAGATACTCTACTGCAATACTCAATCCAAAGTCCAGGTGTATGTGCCAAGCTATACCTTTTCCTTTATTTGCTAGAAACACCTATCTTCAATTTAAATTATTGTATTTTCTGCAGAAGGCAGAAAGAAAAGAGAAGGAAGTAAGGCAAAAATAATGTAATGAAAGAGAGAGATCAGGATAGGAGGCAAAAAGACAAGTACTCAAATACAGGAAGAAATGAAGTTTTGTAAGAGAGCAAAGGTGATTGCAATAATGAACCTCCCAGTGGGACAAAAACGTGCCCTAGAATTGTGAAAGTTATTCATAGCAGCTCCAGCTCCAGGAATCTGAGACACCAGGCTGGGCTACTTTGTATGCTTCCTGGAATGCCAATACTAAGATTGCTCTTCAAGCTCCCAGCTGCTTCACAGCCGTGCTGGTGATTCAGTTCTGGGAATAGAACCAAGTATTTGGCTGCATTTGTGTGTGAAATGCACACTGAGTCCTTTTCTTTTTATCTGTGCAAGACTGAAAGGTGGGAAAAAATTCGCAACAATTAAAGATACTAAAAAACTGTCTTACTAATATTCTGCAATTTTTTTATTTTTTTTTTCCCTGTTGGGGGAAAATAAAAGTTCCTTTCTGCAGAAATAGAAAGAACAAGGTATTACATGTCAAGTTATTCAAAGGCTACCCTGCTAAATACGACTGTAATAAACTAGTAAAAATTATAATAATATGTACATGCTACCAGTTGGATGGAAAGTCTGCTTCTCTAGTACTGGAAAAGAAATTTATGGCAACTAAATAGCTTTACTAAGCTCAAAAGACTTAAGATGTAAAGCAAAAATATGGCCCATTTGGCCTTTGATTTCTGGATTACAGTCATTTAACAAGTCATTTTCAAGCTTTCTTCTACAGCTGAGGGATAGAAAATTACTCTCTGCTTTGAATGAAAGCTGAGATTCTTCTTTTGTGTTTTTGTGGGGTTTTTTTCTTCAATATTTGGAACTTTTAAGGAAAATAAATGTAGAGAGACTCACAGGCAAATTGAGTGAGATAAGAGTATAGACTTTCATTTATATTTTGTTAGTGGGGAAAGAAGGAGCCATTTTCAGCATATAAGCCCAGGGTTTTCCAACCACTGAGATTTGCACACCCCCTGCATATTTTTCACCAGAGATAAAGTTCCTCTTGTAGCAAAATTAAGATTATAAGTAACATGTTTTCCTTATTTACCTCCAGTAGATTTCTACTTAGTACCCCACGTGTCCATGGAGTGCAGGCTGAATGCTACAGTTTTGCCTTATTTTCCTTTCATAACAAAAGACCAAGACTTTCCAAGTGTAATTCTTCACTGAACAAGTTCTTATCTTTTCAATACATACTTACATATGCATTTCTTACACATATGTTTCTATAAATATCTTCATAGTTTGCTAGCTCCAAGTTTTATAAAGACCAATGCTGGAGGATTCTAGTGCTTCCAATTATTATTTTCACTATTAAGAAACATGGCCTACAGTAAATTCAAACAAATGGAAAAAAAAAATTATGTCTATTTCTGCTAGAGAACACCTCACTGCTAAAGTATTTTTCCCTTCTGTATATGAAACTTGGGAAACATGAATGATGCCCTGTGTGAACACAAGAAGAGTGGAAGACAGCAACCTTATTCCCAGCAGGAAGAGGAAGAAGGACAATTTCTGTCTTTGTTTTTTTTTGGTTTTTTCTTTGGCAACAGACAAATATGGCAGCTGCAGAGCTGTAAGATATTTATGTAAAGAATCAATTCAGTGTGTCAGCTTCTAAAGAAGAGTGTAGACTGACAGTCAAGCCAGTAAACTACCACTCTTTGTCTCTTAGTAGTGTGAAAGACTGAGACATACCTGATACCTATCAGAATAAGCATGATGATATATTGAAGGACCTGTTCTGTTTTCAGGTACTCTTCGCTGTGCGAGTCATGGAGATGTTCACTGTTGTAAGTGCACTGCATATCATAGAGTATTAATCCTTCTTTTTAAAGAAAAAACTTGACATTCTTTGTGGTTTGGAGTATAAATTATTCTTTGTGTCCTTGTTTGGGGCAAGAGCACATATTGATGCAAATTGGTGTTGCTCAAATAAATTCAGTGCTAATTTATACCACCAGAGTCTATTTCCTTCATGTTTTGTATTCACGGAGGCTGAATGAGTTACACAATCTTAGCGTTGATCTTTAGGTGCCATCTTATTTTATTTATTTAATTATTTAAACAGTTTATTTATCCTGAGTACTTTGCTAAACTTTAATAAAATCATGCTAAACCCATCAAGGATAATTGTCTTAGACACCCAAGAGAGCTGGAGAGATCACAGGTGGGATTTCAAAAAGTTTATTTTCCTAGACTGAATGAGTTTCCTGAGGACACAAAACAGGTTCCAACAAGTGAGAGAACTTGAAGAATTCCTCCAATGTTATTTCAAATGGATTTTGAATATCAGTCTGTTCAATGTTGCTCTGAATTCACTGGGTCTGGGCTTGAGTAGAGTTCACTATTTCATGAAAATATTTTAGATGATACAGACGCTTTCAGTCTACAGAAAACTTCTATGGTGACCTGGATTTTGAAGGACTGGAGAAGGATTTTGAAGACCAAAATAGCAGATGCTTTAAAGCAAGTTTTACAGGACCCTGGTTTCACCAGTGTGCATTTTTAATTTAGCCTCACAGTTGAATATCCTCACAGCTCCAGCTAACATAAAAATAAATGCTTCAATGTTCCCAAGTGGCTCAAAGAGATTTTGCGTGATAATTACCATTTCTGTACATTGTATGCATGCAGGGATTTTCTCCCCATGTGTTAAGACTGTCTTATTTTTGCTTTTGTTAAAGTAGATAATATGGTCTCATGTGTGAACCGTGTTGTTATACTTCCATTATTACATTAAGACATGAGAATTATAGATAATAAATTTATCTCTACCTCTACCAGATTGTGTGAAAGATGATACAGTGGCAGGAACTTATTAAACATACTAAAGTAACATAAAACTTCTACAAGAAAACCCAGCAGTACACAACTAAATTGAAACATCCTTTATCTGCCCATAGTGTGTGGACAACAAAAACATCAGCACCAAAGACTTAAATGCCTAAAAAAGATCATCTCTCCCAGGAAGCAACTCATAGATTATTTATGTTAGTTCTGACTGTTGATTAGTATCTTCTTGTCCTTTCCATTATTTATTTTGTTTTATACTATAATACAGTAAAGGAAAACTTTGAATAATGTAGCTGCATTCAAGGTAAAGCTTGGACTTGGCTGAAAATAAGTGCATGCTTGTTTCGAATGCTTCTGAAGAAAGAACAGGAGGACTCAACTCTTCTTAATCTGGGAGAAATGCCTCAAATTCTGTAAACAAAACCAGAAATGGGTCCCCAAAATGAGGAAGGGAACACAGTCACTCAAATGCACCAAGGGTGCCTTTCCAGTGATTGAATTTGGTAAGATTGGATGAACGTCTTTGCATTCAAACTTTAACCAAAGAGAGCACATGTTTTGTGAAATTTCCTTTGGCAGCTAATGAGCAATGTGAAATTATGCTTCTTATTTAGTTGAAGACTGAACAGAAATGATCACTCTCTAGATCTCCCTCTTACCAGTTCTGAGTTGTTGTATCACCCTCAAGTCAAAAAACCAAAATAACTCTGAAAGCTATTTTTTCTTGAATAATGTTCAGACTATAGAAATTAACATTTCTGCTGGGAATCTGTTTGAAAAATCTTATCTGCCACTAAAAATGGCAAAATATTCACAAACAGATGTGAGGATTGAACCTGTAGTCCCTGTATTTATTGTGTGGTCAGTGTGCTTTATGCCATCAAAGCCATTTTCAATACCAGGCATCTTTCAGCTACTTAGGAATCTGAAGTCAAGTTTGAGATATTTTGCAGCACAGTTAATTGGCAAATCCCCCTTTTTTTTTCCATAGCATTTTGAGAAAGATCCCTATTCTAGATGTTAGCTGCTCCAGGACTTCAAGTAAAACATTTTTGACAGAGATAACTTGATCAAAGCTGCAGCCTGGCTGAATTGCATGACCAGGATAACAAAACTGAGCTCCTTTTCATATATTTCTAAATAACTAGCATAGATCCAGCCTCATATCTTCATAAGCAAAATGAGATTTGACAATGATCTTACTGGAGTTGGAAAGCTGGTGTAAGTTAACTCTGGATAGAGGACTAAACCACCTCATAAATTAACAAAACGTGGTAGAAAGTAGTTATTCTTGCCCAGATTTTTTTATTGTTTTTTACACACAATTTGCTATGTAACACTTTCTGACAGAACATAACACATGTGCTGTGATTCATGAAAATTTAATGGACCTTGATTTCAAAAGTGCAGAGATAAAAATGGATGCTGGGAGAATATTTTAACAGACTGTTTTGTTAAAACCTTCTTTGTCTCACAAGATAATATCTTACAACATGAATTCTGTCCTTGTTTTCTGTTATCTCCCTCCTACCACATTAACTTTTAATGTATCTTTATTCTCTTTTTGATGACCTGATTAGTGATATTTTCATTTTCCATTTTCAGAATATTGTATAGGAAGAACCTGCAGATGACATTTAGTTATCCAGCTAATATCCAGTTGCTGGAGGGACTATGTCAATAGTACTCTCTTCTTTCAAAATCTTTTAAAGTGAACATAATGATCCCCCACTGCCATTCTGGATGACTCAGAAAATCACTAGTCACGTAGAAATAGGTGAAGATAACTAAATATCTAAATATAGGCACATATAAGTTAATGAGCTGGAAGAAATCAATCATCTGATCAGGCAAAAAAAAAGGATAAATGAAATAAAGAGGATTGTCCATAGTCACAAAGTTGTTCACTGACAGTAGTGATGGGTCAGACCACGTAGTATCCCTGTCCCCTCCTGTTCTGTTTTTGTCTCTGATATCCTCCACCTATATTTATGTAAACTGGATAGTGACAGAGTTTTTCCTCCTCCTAAGGTGTGAAAGTTTTTCAGATTTTACCATGGCTTTCCATATTTTAATTTCATATTATGGAAACAGTATAATCTTCCAAATTTCATGTGCTGTGGACATTGGAGCCTAGAAAGTTGTGTACCGAAGGACAATTTTCATGGCTAAGAATGGCTAGAGCTTTAGAAGAAAATTTGTTTATTCCCATACCATGTCCTACCTATATTACTAGTATACAGGTTAAAAATTTACCTGGATATCGGCTTTAGAGGACAATATCAAGGGGAGGTGGTGTGATTTTCAGGAGGGGAAAAAAACAACCACCCACAATAAAAACCAGCAGAAATCAATTCAAACTGGGGTAATATTTAGCTACCTTAGATTAAGAACAGTTTGGCATATATTTCTTAGATTTCATAGTAGAATTTAATTTTGTCTTTATATTAAGTGACAATCTCCCAGATTTAGCAAATGCAGGTAGGCTGAAATATAATTTCATAGCTAGTGCCCTAGAGAATCAGCTGATACTATATTTTAGTTCATAATGCATTTATTTGCAGATTTTGGATATTTCACGGAGATGGAAAGATAGAAGTCAAGGAAGTTGTTTTCCACTGGACTAATAACACATGAACTTGCAACTGGCTACTCTATTACAGGTCGCCACCTATAAAGCTGATATAATGACACACGTTTACCTATGGACACCTCAGTTAATGCTTTTCCTCTGTCAGTTCATTAGCTTAAGTCCCTCAGTGCAAACACAGGAGCTCTGGATGAGCAATAAACACTGCCATGGACACTTGAAGCACAGGAAACGTTAGATTGCCATTCTCTGTAAAATAGATTTGCATTCTTATTTCCTTCGGCATAGTTGTTTTGTACAAAATGAAAAGGAATTAGAATTTAATGCTAATAAAAACAAACAGATATTTAATTAGCCAAATGATATGTTTATTATGCCAAAGATTTCCTCCTACCTGTGTCTATTTCCATATTTTTGTTTATTTAAAAGAGAAAGAGAGAGAAAAAGAAAGAAACTGAATTAATCCACAACTGACAAGAATATTTAACAGGATTTTAGCAATATTTTTCTTTCACCTAAAACCAGCTAAGAGCCCACTTCAATGTATAAACTTATAAGAACTTTGTCCTGTTACTGTTTTTTTTCTATTTAGAGAATTTATAAATGGCAAGAAACATCCACTAAATTTAATAATTTTTGATCAAGGCACTAGTTTCTGCTATGATCTCAGAATAGAAATGGATCTCTTGCTTTTTCAAGCATGGAAACAAATGTACGGCTTTATAAACATGGGATATTGGGGTTTATATCAAGACTGGAGAATTTAATTTTTTAAAAAGACAAGATCTTTCCAAACTAGTTGGATAAATTTAGGTATATACTGCCCAGCTCTGCTGCACATCAACACCACATTTTGTATTCAGTGTATTTTGTGCTGATCACAGCTTTCAGTCAGGTCAAACTCATCTACTTTGTTTACTAAGCACCACATGCATCACACCATGACAGTTTTTATTGATTTGAATTTTATGCAATTCCACTGAATGTTACAAAATGCAATAGCTGAGACTAGCACTTGAGATTAAAGCTGCAGAGAGCTGCATATAAGCAACAACATTTTAAATAAATAAGTGTATTTAAGTACTATTGTGACAACAGGCTGAATGGTTGATGAAGAACAGACTCTTGTTCTTAGCTGATGCTATGCATTACATGATTTATCACCAAACAAGGCCTGGCCAGAAGATGAAAGCCATTACTGAATTAACTAAACCTAGTCCAGCATCTTTTAGCATAGTCCTGTATCCTGCTGTCTGTTAAACTGCAAGTATGCAGGTTAGCTACAGAGAGGAAGAATAAAAAATAAAACTAAACTGAGGTTGTTTAGCATAATAGATGCAAAGGGATTCATTTGCTAAGGACCCCTAGTTCAAAGCCTGCAAGTCCCTGGTCATCACACCAGGGACCTGGCTAACAACTTCTTGCAGTTAACCACAGCTTTTTCTATTTTGCGAGTTATCCTAGTAATACAAGGTATTGAAATAATTCCTGGCTGGAAAAAAATCCCTCTTAATAGTTTGTTAGCTAAAAAGCATTCCACCCACAAATCCAACCTTCTTCAGCAACTTAACTGTAAACTTACCGCATTTCCTTTCCAGATGCGGATGGGAAGGTAATGAATCACAGGATACAATTACAAATACACATTTTTAACACAAATGTGAAATTATTTTTCCTCAGAGAATATGACATCTGAAACCACTTTGTTTCTACCCCTGTCCTTCATAGAGTTTTAAGATCCTGAAATGGCTTTTCACAACTGGCAGCATGATCTGGTGACGGCGCACCTCTCTTCACAGAAAGTTATCATGCATATGCTGGTAACTATGTACAGAGCTGTCACGGCTTAGCCTCGGCGGCAACAAAAGCGCCACGAGGCAATCCCTTGGCTCCGCCCCCCAGCGGCATGGAGAGGATGAGAAANGAATGTGATCATGCCATTGGAAAGGTAAATATAGAACAAATTTTAAAAAGGTAAATTGCATTATTGTAGCTCAACAGTACTAAAGTTAAAATTATTAGTTTTGTTCACCTAGATACTGTATGGGTGTATTGTGCTGTACCAGCTTCTGTAATGGCCAAGAGTGATCCCTAGGACAGAATAATAGCTCTTATACAATGCAAAAAAGTCAGCATTTTAAAATAAAAGAGGTGTTCATGAGAGTTATTACGAAACTCAAGTCAATCAAAAGAGAAAATTTTATTTACTTGTTAGAGCTGAAATTTTTGTAGGAAAAAAATATTTGTTGCATGCGTTCAAATCCAAAATTTATTACTGTGCTTGGAAGCAAAAAATTTGGAACCAAAACTCCATTTTTATGTGAGCATGATCTAAATCTTTTCCAATTACTGTTTGGACTGCAGTCAGATATTACTTTCTGAAAACATGCTGAATTCTAAGGAGTGCTGACACCCTAAGTCCTTGTTGAACTGCAACAGTGGGTGTTTGCTTCTGGAAAGGTAAGGTAGCAGACCACTTTTAGCTGCACTTGTTGCTTGTCATTGCCAGAGCTGGTTTGACCACAATACCTCCATGTGAACAGTTGTATGCCTATCACTTGGATCAAGATCATAAAGCGATAGCGGTGTCAATTTTGATGTTCCTCGCAATTGAGTAACCTCACATGACCTACAGGTGTTGTAGTTTGCCTGTGTTTAATTAAAACCACAAAGCTACCTTAAATTCATTGAGCTTAACTGAATCAAAGGAGAACTCCAAATTGGGTACCCGTGGTGCCAAGTTTAAGGTTTTACATCAGGGAAAACCAGGCAGCTCTGGAAGAAAAAAGTCTGGAGTTTCCACTGTACCATTTTTTCCAAAGATCAACTTTTTTATTTATTTAGGGAAGCAAGATATTGCCAGTTATTAACATCAGCACACAACCTAAAAAGGAAGAATCAGAAGCACATTTCCGCAGTAAGATGGTATGCTCCATACAATTTAGTCATCTACTTAGAGGTTCAGGGGCACAGAACAACCAGTGAGTATCCACCCCCCCTACTGTGGTGTAGTCTCCTCCACTGGAAAGTGCATTGGAAAGTATGTCTGAAAACATTGGATAATTGCTACCTTGATGTTTTGTTTGCCCATTCTTTTTAAACTTTGCAACCATTTTGACCAATCCCCATGAAAATCCTTATATTTCAAATTGGAAAGAAGATAGTTAAACAAAAAACACATCTCTGCAATGGAGCAAGAAAAATCACTTAATCTCTGCAGTTAAATACAGTAGTAACTAAGATGCAGGCCACATTGTACCCTAAGGTAGCATAATCACTGGTCTGAGATTTTCTAGGAGTTATTCTACCTACATTACTCTCCAAAATAGACCTTTTAGGATTATTAGACAGATCACCAGTCTATTTTCCTGTCTTGTTTCCACGTGATCTCCTGTATTGTGTTCCGTTACAGAACTCAGAGCACAGCTTTCCTGACATGAAAATGAAATACAAGACACAAAAGGATTTTTTTTTTTAGGAGGTGTCTTCATAAAGAAGATTCCATTTCCCAATCCTTAGCTATTTTGCATTCTTAAATGACTGCACAGTATGATGCTTGGAAGGAAGACATGTAAAACCAAAAATCTGATACTCCAAGTGATAAAAAAATGATCTCCTAAGTAATGCAGTTTTGTTTTTTATTTGCCTATATTTCAGTACATAGAGATTTTGATTTCAAAATAAGATCTTGTGATTATTAATGAAGATATTTCCCCCCACATCATGTTTGTTTGGGCTTGAAGATGAATTCTGTGCCATCGAAACGAAGAATGTTCATGGTAACGCTAAATCTTATTTTGGCATCCTGAAGACTTCAAAGTTAGTATGACTTATTTAGGCTCACTTCCAAGCTCTTTTTTAGTTACTGATTTCTCTTACAGAAATACGCTCACAGTCATTTTGCAGACATTTGCATTAAGCTGGGAGCCAGCAAAGCACTTAAGTTAGTGTACTTAATAAAATGCATCTTCCATTGAAATCACTGTGTCAGCCTGCAAGCTTCAAAATAAGCATATAAGCATGTGCTAAACTGTTCTGATGAATTAGAGCAGTTCAGCAGTTTTGTTATCACTGAAGTCAGGAGAGGTCCTCAACTTTGTTATTTCTTTCCTCCTTTTAGCTCATTGTTAAAGTGAAGCTTTCTAATTGGAAGGTTTTGGACCGTGATTCAAAGCCAGACACAATCCATCACTGGAAGAATGTGGAATACACAACCATTTGAGACAGTCACCTAGTTTTAACTTTTAAATAACAGTAGTAAGTTTTTGCAGTCTTCCCCTTGACTGCCTGAAACAGTGATTTCTAGGTCAGCAGTTTTTTTCATGGACTCAATGGTTGGTCTTTTTTTCAGCAAGTGAAAAAAAGTTCCACGGCTTTAAATCTGACAGTGGCCTCTTCATAGCTGATGAGTGCAGTCGGTCTGCATCAGTGGGATAATACTTGTTTTGCAGTAGTACCTTAGTACCTTGCACAGTACGTAGAGTTTTGTATATGATATAATGACCCTTGTCCCTCAGAGTTTCCAGGATGGGTGGTTCATGTTTTTGGAATAGAGCAAAACAGATAGAGAGCATCTGCCTTTCCAGAGGATCATGAATCCATCTAAGCATAAGATAGAGCCCAACTCATGATGCTGAGACCCTCTTTCACATTGATTTATCTGAACCACTACTTTTCTCAATGCTTTGTAAGACTTGAGCAACAGTAACAATGTCAAAATAGAAGACCTAATTCTCTATGAATAGTTACACAAAATAGGATTTCCCTTAATTTTAGACATCTAGGAGTGAAACAGAACTGCCATTTCCTGGTTTTCTAATGCCTAAAGAGTAGAATGGGATAAATCACCTTCTGGAGATGCATCTCACCAGTGTCTATACAGCAGGTTTATATAAACACATAAATCTAGACATGGCAGTGGTAAAATGAGTTAGCTGCAAGGCCAAGGCATAAAGAATTTTTAGATATTCAGCTTTTATTAAGAAGTTATGTAATCAGGTGTGCAATTATTTGGGCTTAAAGGCACTTTTGCAGATATTTTTCTTGGCAACTAATTAGACTAAGGATAGAGATGACTACAGAGAGAGAGTTTCAAGGTTTTTTGCCTTTTAGTCATAAAATTCCATACAGCACACGATATTTTTTATTCCATTACTCTTTTTTATGATGAAACATTGAATGTGACTGCTCTAGTGAGATTCTTGCCTTACAATAGATTGAAATTGAAAAACATTAAAGTTTATAGGAATAATTCTTCAAATTATAATTGCCTTTCCATACCAGAGATTTGTTTTTGTGTGAAGCTATCAAATACTTAATAGCAGACCTTTACATAAAAGCAATTTTATTAAACAAAATGTAAAAAATACAGCTGTTTAAATTATTGGTGTCAATCCCTTGGAAGTTTGCTGGTAGAGCTATTACTGCTTATTTCTAACAGAGAAGGATAGAGTAACTTTAGGAAATATATTATTTGATATTTTTCAATGTTATATAAATGTAAATGTAAAGAAATCATTCCTGAAAAATAACAGTGTGTAAAGAACAACATAGTTGTCTCTAGCTTAAAGTTACCATATTCTCATTTGAGAAATAAGACAAAAAATATCTGCCGTATTTGTTTACCCGTTCCTGTCAGTGGCTGAACACTCTATAAGACAGGATAATTTTTATGATGGCCAAATAAAATTTTCATATAAAGTCAGTCTTTAAGGAGTTTGATGCTTAATTTTGAGATTGGTCAGTTTTTGTCTGAGACAAGGAGATCTGGAAGATCTTTTGGTAATGTATCAGGAAAAAATGCTCTGCATTAACTCACCTCTTTACTCCTGAGTCACAACAGATCTATTTCTTGAAGAAGGAAGCTTCAGTATTTTTTGGTAATAAACCATCGCTCTGTAAACTTGCAGGTCAAAGCAAGCTTCTTTGGTGCGAGTTTTTCAAGTGTGTGGTTGACAATTATCAGTAGTGGTGCAGAAATAGTTGTATAGGTAGTCAGTCTACTAGTATTGTGGGAGAAATGTTAAAAATAGATATGTGAGATATGAAAATGATATAACTACATCTTTCATTATTTATGGATTAACCTTCTTTTCAGACATTTCTCTTTGAGTTAGGAAGTTCTCTCCTTCCTTCTAAGCATAGAGCACAGGTTGTACTATTCATATACGAGGAAATGCCCTCTAAGAAGCCTGGGAATGGCTGCCTGGGCTGGACTTTCAGTGTGTCTGGGTGTGAGAGACATGCTTTTCACAGGAAGGGCGAGATGAATTAGTGGAAGGTGATGTGACACTGTGGGTTTGTAAGGGACAAAATATACCACATTTATAGAGAAGAGTAACAGTACCAGCCCTTGGACCAGTTCCCATGTTGCTCTACATCTCTTGTCTCATGAGGAACGAGTTGTTTTGCTTCTCTTCATTTCTGCACATTGTCAAAGCTGGGAGTAAATGGCTCAGCATTGGCTTGAGGTTAAAGAGAATGACAAAGGGCACAGAAAACTACTGGACATGAGATAAGAAATTGCTGGATGTGGCAGATAATACAAAGTGCTGATGGAAGTTAGAGACAAGGTCATAAGGGATGACTGTATTTCATAGGTGGTTAAGAGGGAGTTATTCCAATAAATGGTCAAACTTCACAGGAGGGGATAATTGAGGAACTTTTGAGGAATAAAACCTTGTAAGAAAACCTAGGTAACTGTATAAATAATACCATGCAAGGTATGATTGCCATATTAACAACACCAAATTTGGATATGGAAGTAGCAAAACTGCTTCCAATGAGGAAAAAAGTAATTATAGTAGATTGATTATTTGGGAAGTGACATTGAGGCTGTAGAGAGTCGGGGGTTGGTCTCTTCTCCCAAGTTGCAGATGATAGGACAAGGGGTAATGGCTTCAAGTTACACCAGGGGAAGTTCAGGTTAGATATTAGGAAATATTTCTTTACTGAAAGGGTTGTCAGGTATTGGAATAGGCTACCCAGGGAGGTGGTTGAGGCACCATCCCTGGAGGTATTCAAGAGAGGAGTTGACATGGTGCTTGGGGATATGGATTAGTGTTGGATGTATTCTGTGTGGTGTGTTGGGTTTGCTAGTGTTGTGTTGTGTGGTGGTTTGTGGGGCTTTTTTTTTGTTGTTGTTGTTGTTTTTTGGTGTTTGGGTTTTTTTGTGCAGTTTTTTTTTGTTTGATTGATTTTTGTTTCCCCCCTCATTGGTTGGACTAGATGATCTCAAAAGGTCCCTTCCAACCTAGGTGATTCTGTGATTCTGTGATTCTGTAATTGTGGAGAAAGCGAGATTAGAAGGGTGAGAAAAGGAAACAAAGACACATGACAAAAGAATTAATACAATATTAAATAATATTAATGAGACCATCCAGGGGTAAAATAACCTGCTTTCCAGAATATCTGGATAGATGGAAGGAGCATTGTGGTATCACTCTGTCAGTGACACCTGTCATTTCCCTGCATGTGCATTGTAGAGTGCCCAAGTTAAGGCAACTGTCTTCTGAAGTGGTGGGTTGTGCTGAGCTGTGTGCTTCACAATGCTTCAAACATTCACAACCAAGTTTGCTGGACAATGCAAGGAACCATAGATAAAGTAACTATTAGGCTTTGTATATTGATAAGTTTCTTTCTCCTCTTGTTCATATTATTCCAGTGCTTTCTATTGTTTCATATGGTAGAACTTCGATATTTATAAGCTATATTGATTTCTCACATTTTTTTCTGCCATACGTCAGAACCTGACACAGCTCGAACATTAATTTTCACTGTCAAATCAAATGCACACATAGAAAAATGAGATATTAACAAAATAAGCACCTCGGGCTGTATGAGCCTGTACTGTGCTGTGTAACATATTGGCTAAGTTGCTTGCAATTCTAGCTCTAACTCTGCAAGTTTATAACTCTTTGCTATTGTTATTATAGACCAACTGTAGCAAGGATTGTTCCTAATGCCTTTCATATTGCAATGTAATATATATATTAAAAACAATACCACAACCCCAGAACAAATAAACAACAAAAAATGAATAAAATTAAGAACTGAAAGTACCGTGGGCAGAGAAAGCTAAACTCATCCTATTTAAAATTAATTTCAAAGATCAAAGTTACTAGCCTTTTTGTTCATTTTAATAAGCATGGTCAAAAACAGTAAAGCAGTTAGGAAGATAGTGGCAAAATGAAGCCTTAAAATCAAAAAGGGTGGCTGAGACCAAAACTTAGAATCAATCATAGAATCAATTGTTAGAGTTGGAAGAGACCTTAAAGGGGTCTTAAAGATCATAGAGTTCCAACCCCCGTGGGTAGGGACACCTCCCACTAGGTTGTTCAAAGCCCTGTCCAGCCTTCTGTTGATAAGGTTACGTGAATTTGGATTAGAAGTATGCAGAGTGCGCCTGATTGTCTGAGACTTCTACTCTGTATATAGGGTACGTATTTTTAAATAAAGATTTCAAGATTTTTGGAAAAAAAAGACTTCATTCCAGACTGAGATGTCTGTCAGTTTAGTAGATCATAGAGGAAAGACTTCAAAGGGGTTAAGGGCACTGTAGTTTCTACTTTCCTCCCTTTTCCCATTCCACTAGCACAACCTGGAGAAAGGCTGGGTCATTTTGGGATAGCTGTATCATTCCGCTTCCTTATACTCTCACCTTCTCTTCTCACCGTACCACTTAGCTTAGCAACATTGTGCCCTAACAATCAGAAATTTTGCTTCATTGTATTCTCACAATTGAGGTTCATTGCAGTAGTTTTAAGTCTTCTTCAGCTGCAAGTTTACCCTGATATTACCCGCCTGAGCAGTGCTCTTATTGAGTCAACCCTTTTCCTTATGTCTAACAACTTGCCAGATTCACCGAAAGCTGTTACTACCTTTAAGGTGTTGCATGTAGAATACATGTGATGGTATGCATTTCAGTAAATGCAAGTTTGTAATTTAATCTAAATAACAGAATAGTGAAGTACATTTGGAGTGAGAAGCAAAGACTTACACATCATCCTGTTACATATTCTGAATGTATAAACATAGAAAATGTATTCTAGACACATATTCTAAACACATTTTAAATGGGATTTTAATATCCAAATTTTTACAATTGAAATATCTGCTTTTCCTAAGACTTGGCTTGGAAAGCTAAGTTACTGTTGATTTGTCAGGAGCTGATGTGCACTTCACTTTGGCAAACAGGCGTCTTGGTTTTTGACATGTGAGTGTATCTTAAAACATAGAAATTGGCACTAAAAATAAATGCAAAGTAAGCAGCCGATAACTCATTGTGTTCTGGAATATTTTCTTACCTACAATTTTGCCCTGAAGTGTTCATATTTGAAAAAAATACAGCTGCCCTGAGGGATGTGATTATATCACTTTGACACCCTCCCACAAGGTGGATGCTCTAACAAGCAGGCAAGGAAGTCCTGTTGTTTGTAGTCCAGATATGCTGAAAGCACACACTGAAACTGGAGTATACACTGTTGTCTCATTCATTACCTATTCCTTAATTAGTAGGTTTACCAGAAGGAAAAAAGGGATGATCAGAGGTTTCCCACTGACCAGTCAATACTCTATGTTGAAAAGACTCTTCTCTCCAGCTGCATTTAAAAGGTTAGAGAAAGTCCTGCTCAACAGCTTGTGAAATAAAGAGCCCATTTTACATTTAAAGTATACCTTATATTTATCTTTACAGGATTTTCCCAGGAAATATGATACAGAAAGAGACATGCACATTTCCACGGCAGAGAGTATTACACCTAAATCTTAACAGTTTCAGAGATCCATTTCATCGCTTTGCAGTTAGTGTTAACTAGTTTCGTTATTTTCCATCTACTATGTTGGGGACATCAGATCCTATTCCACAGCTTCCGATTGTCCCTGTACAGTCCAAATCGTAGAATTCAAATATCTCTGTTAAGTCAAAATATCTAAATTTCTTCCAACATTTGGACTGTCATACTGCAAGCCAGCTCCAAACTGAGAGCTAACTAGTTCAACTGGTTTGCTTGAACTCACCACCCTGCTACAGAGCACAGCTAGTTAAGAGGAGGCAAAGAAAGTCAGCATGTTATCTCGACCAGAAGCACATTGACGTGAATAACTTGTTTCCAGTTCAAAGGTGGCTTGTGCTCATCCTGCTTGAGTTTAGTCTCTCTTATCCTACCTGTACAAAAATGACTTTCTAAGGCCATTATTGTTACAGTACATCAAGTCTTAACTGTCACACTTTTTTTTTTTTTTTTTTTTTTTTTTAGACAGCTGGAGAGATAGCACAAGCTTTCTAGCCAAAGAACTAAAGGAGTGAGGACAAAAGACTAATCTTTCTGCTGAAGAACTCCCTTTTTTCCAGCCTAGAGAGAATTTTCTCTACTATTCCTGCCCTCAATCAAGAGGTCAGCATTCCTATGACCCTGTACATGCTGAGCTGTTCTCCTGTAGATTTAAATAAAACACCCCAAAGGAAATTCTGAAGTGGAATCACAGACCACAGGTAATTCTTCTTTTTCAGATAAGGACTGCAGACTTTAATTGTAAGAAGGTGAAGGTATTATTGTGAGGTCTTGACATGAAATAGCTGACAATGGATTTAGAAAGCAACTTTAGTGACATATCAACTAAGGATTAAATATGCAAAGAATAGTAAAGAATAACTCATTTTATAGAAGAATAATAAGAGGAGAATCAATTGTGATGCAGTGTTGAACCTGAATTTGGAATACGGTTCATCCTTTAAAAATCTGTGTAAAGGTGATACAGCTGCTATAGAGAAGAAGTCTGCCCTTTTGGAAATGCAATTAAGTCATCCTTAATCTATTCTCTCAGTTGTAGAATTTTCATTTAAATATAACATGTCTAGGCAGCACACAGAGAAATAAAAATCCATAAGGGGTAAGTCTGAGTAGTAGCACTAGTATCTGATGGGCATTTTGGGAGTTGACTTTTTTATCCGGGTTGGGAAGGTTAATGTAAATGCGCTCCTGCTTTCAGAGAGAGTTCTATTGGCTTTCATTTTTAAATCTGATCCTATGTGATAATGCACTAGTGTGCATTGGTTTTGACTCAGTAATTCAAGTGAGGGATTATGGCTATGAGAATAAAAATCCAGCAGTGGAGGGAGGGGCCAGTCGAGTTGTTTAGATAGAATACAGTCTATTGACTCAGTTAAAATATATGCTACTGATTCCCTATTATTAATAAGCATACCAAAACCAAGGTTTTTACTAGAAACACCCAGCACTGTGTAAAGCAGAAAAGATTATCCTATTGGAGGGATTGGCTAATAATGAAGGCAACATAGGATTACTTGATGTCGTTGTTAGTTGAATGTCTTTGAAAATGCCTTGTTTATCTTCAGTTAAAGAGCTTAGTTAGAAAAAGTTTGGTGGTGTTTTTTTTTTTTTTTTTTCCTCTGGAACCCCAAGGTCAGAATTTGCTGGTTGTTTTTTTTTTTTTTTTTTTTTTTTTTTTTTTCCCCAGCAGTTGTAATTCTTAATCTTTTATTCCTCAGTCACGATAAAGATGACAAAAATCTGTCAACCTGCCTGTCGTACAGTGTTGAACTATGTCCATTTTAGAAAACTGCGTTTGGTATTACATCTGACTATTTGTAGTATCCAAAACTGGTTTCTTACAGCTGAATCAACTAACTTACTGTAAAGAATGCTCCCTCCCCCCCAGCTCCTTCCCCTCCAAGGACCCTATCCTTTCAAAAATAAGTATAATAACACAGTAACAGCCAGCACTGGAATTTCTGTCCAGCATGGATTTCTTTCTGGTACAGATTAGCAATGTTTTTTTCAGGGGCAGTGTTCAAAAGTAAAACCAGTGTGTAAGGATTACTTACCTAACTGCAAATTATAACAAAAAACATGCAGAATCTTTTCAAACACTGTGTGAAACACCTATATACTCTATATACTCCTGGATTTCATTGTAAGGGCCAAGCACTTAGCAGCTTGATGCTCCAATGCATAGCTTTTAGGCACCAAAGCCTTTATGGATTCAGGTCTAAGTAATTAATTGCACCAAAAGTTTAATATTAAACTTTATCTATTGTATATACCCTTTGTTGAAATGCAAATCATTACCTCCACTGTTCCTTTTTACAAAAGCAAAGAAAATATTTCTTATTCAAGCTTTAAGCAAAAATGCAAATTCAAGAACATCACTTAGAGTTCTTTCCAGCCTTAGGACTTGTTCATTGCATAATGTACCCCTACTTCAAATATAATTTTTCATTTAGAAAAAACTGTAGCCACATTTTCTTATCTAAAATTACAATATTTTTCATTTAAAATACAATTCAAAATAAGAAAAGACTGGATCGAAGTCCTGCAGGAATGCCAGGAAAGCATTTTAAAACAAATTTTAAATAAACATTTGAGGAGTTTGGGTTTTTTCTTCTGATAATTTGATACCTGTGCACCAATTTCACCATGAGAATGATACAATTATAGCCATTAAATTTCCTGATTTTGAGACCAGTAAAAATGTACAAGCATTCTTCTTCATTTCACTTGTTGAAAGAAACCTAATACAGTGTTTATTTGTAAAAATTATATGACTGTATCCGTGAAATAGTTTGAGAAGCAAATAATTCGTTAGAATATACAGGAAATTGTCTGAATGTCTCTCACAAGAAAAATGAAACAAAAACTTTGTGTCTCATTGATACTCTTTTATGTCAGTGTGACTACAAATCTGTCTTGTTTTGTAGCTAAGTTAAAATAACTTTATTCAGAAATAGTCAAAATCCCAATTCTGTTAAACTAGATGAGTACACAAGATAATTGCCAGGTGGTTCAGGATTATACCCTTTTAGGTTTCTGAATATCCAAAGACTTTTGCAAATTGTTATCTAAACCCATGTACTGTATCTACTTAAAATGTACTAATTTTCAGATATGTTAACCAATCTAATTTCCCACCAGTATGGCCGCAACCTTGAATTGTTCAATTGCTCCTTAAATTGGTTGGAATATGTATTGATCCCTCCACATGCAGACAAAAATATAAAGCTACTGCGTAAGTCAGACCCCAAAATTTCTAAATCTGTTTTTCAGAACTCCCATGGACTCTGTAGGATTCAGGGATTTATGACATAAAATTCCAAGTCAGTAGCAACAGCAGCAAAATTTTTATACATAATTAAGATTATGTCACAATAAAAGAACACAATAGATGAGATTTTCTCCTGCTTGTGTCCTAGATAATCCCTCTTGCCTAAATTCAGGCTGGCATGTGGAATGATAGTCTCACTGGGAGTCTGCAGGAATAGGCTGCTTCCAAGGATTCTATTTACATCAGTCTGGATAGAATAAGCTTATGTAGGGGAAATATGTTTCATTCAGCTACCTTAAAATATTTTAAGATAGTTGAATGATTTCAATGAATATGAAGATTTTTATATTAAAATATTTTCCACTGAAAATTTCATTTTACCAACTGAGAAATCCGGCAACAGCTTGTAACTGGTGTTTTCACAGTATACTACCCCAGACATAATGGACTCAGGGAGATCAACCCATGGAGGCAAGCCAACCTGTAAAGGAAATTAGAACATTGATCAACTTGATTTTGGTTTAAATTTAGCATTTTGGAAAGACAAGTACAGCTTGGTATTTTGACTTGCTAAACTTCAATAGAATCTAATTTCATTCTCTGCGTCCATGGGTCATGTCATTTTATTTCCTTCTTCTCCAATTAAACTTATGTTTTGTTTCTAGTTGAAGGGATTATGTCCTATGCATATGTAAAATAGGATTTATTGTTTCCATCTTTTAAAATAAGGACATCGGATATCTGAGCACTGGTTATAGGCAACTAAGTCTATTCACTACAGCAGAGAACTATTTAAAAATTAAGACATAAATCCCTCAAAAAATTCAGTAGGGTAAAAGACACATCCCAGAAGTGTGAAATAGTAGTTGCTTTTTCCCTGTAGACGCTTCTAATCATTGCTCTGGATTATATAATCCTCAATAAAAAGTCTTCACCTAGCATACCTTATACCAAGCCCTGTGAGGCTGCTTGAGATGCACAAGAGTACATAGACCCACTCCAATAAAAAAGGGGAAACAAGCAGGACAGAAAACAAGTGTGGAGGACTGTTTCCTAGCTGATTTATGCATATCTTTTCTAGCCTAGTGAAGATGGAGAAATTAATACATTTCAGAAAGGTACACTTGTAGAGGACAGGCTTCAACAGACTCTTCCAGGCAGACTGAGGGTTATGTTCCCCAGCTCACGAGGGATGTGTGGGGACTTCCCCATCACAGGAATAGGGGCTTTCTGCTTGCTCACAGGGAAACACAGTAATTAGAGAGATCAGAAATATTCACTGTGACTGGTTTGTTTTTGAGGAAGACTGTTTTAAATTTTATTGGAGGATCCTGAGACAGAAATGTAAGTAAGCTCTTAAGGACTGGCTATTCATTGTATAACATTTATAAACATCTCCATAGAATATGATATTTAAATGGAGCAAAGAAGAAATTTAAGTCTTCCATGTCAAATAGGAAAAACAAAACCAAAACCAACCAAACAAAAACAAAAAACAAACAAAAAAAAAACACAAACAAAAAACAAACAAACCACCTTGAAAAGATAATCTCAAGAAGAGCAAGATAATGCTAATACATTCATATTATCAGTCGTGGCTAAGGGAGGATAATGAAACATCACCAAAATATAATTTTCAGCATAGTTGTTACATGTCTTGTTTAAAAGTTTCTGATCTTAAAATCACAGATTCAAAAGATGTCCCAAAGAATTAAGAATCCGTGGGTCTCGTTTTCACATGACTTAGAAGCCATCTAAACCAAAAGAACCTTATCGGTCAGGGGCATCCTATCTCTCATCTTTTCTATTGTTGAAGTCTTGGATGTAACTACAAGAACCCCTTCAAAAAAAAGATTTTCTGCCCTTCTCACCTCTTCTTTCTTCCAACAGTTGTGTAGATCTTAAAATATGAATAAAAACCCATGGGGCCAATTTTTCAAAATGAAGAGGCTGACTTCCACCTCTTGACTTTGCTAAGTCAAAGTTCAATGAGATTCTTCTGAAGACAAGCGAATCTTGCTCTTGCATGTGGATTGTGTGTATTATGATGACCAGGGGCCTGTACTCAAAGGCCGTCTTCCAGGAGGTACTTTATGCTGGGTCTTTCAGAACTGCAGAAAGTCAAACGCCTATCTAGTTTAAGGTATCATAATAATGTTAGTTTCAGCTAAGGGGTCACATCGTGCGCTAGCTGACTTGTACAACAGTCTTTTCCTTATCTAGTTTTTGATTTTTGTATAAATAAATCCTGTTAATGCCACTGATTCTACACCGGCGTTTGAGAGCAGGATCTAACTTCTTGCTGAATTCTTCAGCGTTGTCGCTTATAGTGAGGTTGTGCCCATATTCATCCTGCTGAAGTCAGTTTTGTGGTTTCTCAAACCTTGGAACTTTTGTATACTTAGAACTGGCCACTTGAGCCAGAATTCTGTCTGATACTCTGCCATTGCACAAACTATGTTAGCCAAATTCAATTATCATTCTCCCATTAAACTGTAGTTTTAGCCAGATACTAATTTTGTAATACTGTAAAGTACTTTTAAGTTTAAGAAGCTGATAAGTTAAAATACTAATCCAAATTAGTCTTAGGTTCCCACCTGCTCAAAAAGTAAGGTATTGTTTTTCTTATACTCCTGCATTTTCAGGACAAATCTATTATCATGTTAAGATTAGGAATTACATTTGGAACTCAATTTCCCTAAATGGAAACTGGAAGCAGAGCTATGGAGTTTTCCTCCACTTCTGGAGAGTTTGTAAATTAATTAAACTTTTGGAATGAATGGAAGAGTAATGTGCTTAAAATGCTGAGATGCAAACATCTTTTCCAACATTTATCTGTTCTCTGCTGCAAGTACGTAGTAATGTACATATAATGGTAACACTTAAGACATTGTTAAAGTCAGAATTCTTTTCTCAAGGTCCTCATCCACTGCCACAGAGAAGTCAACCATTGTTTCTCTGGGAACCATGAGCTACTTCAGTGGTCTGAATGTTAATCCCTCACAACTAGGCTGTTTGCATTCCCCCAGAATTCCATACAATTTGAGGATAATCACTGCGTCTGCTTTCCCAAGAAACATATGCATAAATAATCATGTTCAAGTCATCCAAATCTCTCTGATTTTGAAGCATGTGCCATCTTTTTTCCCCATTCTGTTTTATAGAAGTAGCACTCAGGTATTATATTATTATACAAATTATACAATACGTGCTATTATATGTTTTGTATATATGCTAATAAATTTATGTATAATAAATATTTTATGTAATATGTTATATGCATTGTAGAAATAATTACCAAAATGCTAAATACTACATTATACATTATTAAAACTTTCTTAATCTTTCCCCATCTCACATTCTGCTTTCACCTCCAGTAGACTTTCAGGTACTTTATTTTTTTTTCAATTGTAATTTTTTCTCAAAAGCAAGGTCTACAAAACAGAGAGAACGCATTAAAAAGATTCTAACATTAAACAGTTAGTTGATGAACTTACTTAAATTCTTACTTTAATCCTAACTTTTGTCTGCTATTATCTATCTCAGATATGCCCAGTGCTTCAATAGAAGAGAAGAAATTTATAGCCACATCTCTCTGCTTTGCACAAAGAATGGTTGATCAATACACTTATTAATTACCACAGCTAAACTCTATTTCCTAGGTGGAATATTCCTTCTTGGGCAATGACATTTTAGAGCAGTCTACTAAAGCAGAATATTTTAAGATGGACTGATCAGTATTATGTCCCTCCCAATCGCAGTAAAGTTCAATCCTAATGTTTATAGAGGATCTAAAAGACCTGAATATTACTTATGTTACACCAAGAATCAACAGATAGTGTCACTCAGGTACATGATGATCTGCTATTCCAAACAACAGTCTATTTAGCCTTTAATGCCATATTAATTCTAATTCCTTACTACAAACTCTGTTAAGGGTAGACAAGGTTAACAACACAAAACTGTTGGGAGTAGAGATGAGTGACAAGAGGTTATTGATCAGGAATTTAGATCCTTACAATCTGTGAAAACTAGTACTTGGCCCTCTTGGCTGATAAAAGAATTGAAGCCTACAGCTTTCCAGAGTCCTTGAAAAACACAGGCTTTGGCTAAATCTGAAAATTTAGCACCAAATGCATATCACTCTTATTATTTTTTTGTGCCCATGCCTCACTTAGACAGAGAAGAAGAGGTACAGTGCCCCATTACAATATGTTCTGAAGTTTCATTAAAGCCAACAAAGGTATTGGTAGGGTAAGCTTATAGTTGAATCTTAGTAATAAAGGTAGATCTAGGCTGAGAAAGCTGTGTTTTCAAATTCCTTTAAGATACAATTTCTAAGAGTATTAAGATATTTAGGGTGAGAGTTGACATGGACCAGTGGAAAAAAATATTGAAAACTCCCTTAATCTGATTTTACAGTTCTTGTTATGTCAGTATTTCAACATGTTTCTCTAAAGGCTGGAAAAAAGTAATTATGAGGGACAGCTATTGGATAGATAAAATATCTAGGCAGACTATGCAGAAGTGAATTTTGTGTGAATTAAGGTGGCCAAATTTTGCTGGTATTTGCAGTCTTGAGTGAATGTAATATAATACTTGCCCATTCTCTGGAGAAATGGAAACGCTGACATCTGCATTGTCTGTGAATGTAATACAACAAAGCTCATAAATGGATTATTGTGTCACTGGAGTCATTAGAGACCACACTCCAGCTGAGGCAGAGACAGTGGCTGTCCTAGTTCCTCACTTCTTAACTTTCTTTTCTAAAGCTGTACTACACATTTTTTTTTGTTATTCTTTTTTTTTTTTTTCTTTCTCATTTTCCCAAAAAGATGATTCTTCCCATTCCAGTGCAAGTCACTAGGTCAGATATTGTTCTCATTGTTCTCTTTTACATCCAACAACTACTAAAAAAGAGAGTTTTTCTCCTATTCACAACCTACTTTTTACCTGATCCAGTTCAATTTCACTTAATGTAGCACTAGAAAGAACCTCATCCCTGTGTAAAAGTAGAATTTTTCATCTCAGACCCAATTTACCATAGGTGTGTAAATTTGTGCAGCTTCACTGATGCAGGGAGCTTCATCCATTACATTATTAGAGAGACTGGCAAAATATATGACCTTAGAAACAAAATATACAATGCTCAGTATTTGCCTTAATATAAAGTCTGCCATCTAAGGGTATCAAGGTTAAGCAACAATTTATGGTCTGTTAGTTCCAGGGACTGGCTTGAGATTAGGGTACAGTTTTGAAATACACCACATATTCTCCTAGCAAAAAAATGTAGAGGAAAGTGGAGGGAGAGAGGGAGAATATTCAAACAAGAATTTACTGCCCTTTTATCACCAGGTAAGACAGTGCTTATATCAATGCAGGTGGTGTAGCACTCATTATGTGAACTATGGAATCACCCAGTCAATATGGATTATTTAATATCATCTGATTTAAAAAAATGAACACAGGAAAATAATCCAGCCCAAGGTCCCTTCTCTGCTGCTGAAGACTGTAGCATAAACCCAATTTAAATTCAAAGTGATTTAGCTCTTCCTTCAAACACAGGGTAACAGCAACCGTATTGTTTTTGGGGATTAGCTCCTGGAATCTCCATCCCCTGATGCTTCCCTAGGAATTGTCCCAGAAAGAGCTCACTGATGCCTAACATAACCCATGTAAGGGACTGCAGTGGCAGCTAGTGAATTAAATAATTACAGGTCAGTACTTTAGCCCAGGCCCTGATCCTGTTTCATGAGCTAGCATGGACACAGTCTATAAATCCCCACAGGTTTAATCCACAGAGAGATTCAGACACCTCAGTTAAACCCAGATCCTTCCAAACCCTCTATAGGCTGGCACTCCCTTGTCAGGAAAATTGCACAACATGTAAACTTCCACTGATATGCATTGTTATTACTACTTATATCTGCATATCAGGGCAAGTGCCTTAGTCCCAGAGCTCTGTTGGGTTGCTTTCTGGCTTTATTTGAAAATATTCACCTTTTGGTGAGTTTCAGGATAGGTGGTATTGGACCTGTTCTCAGATTTTACTCCTACTTAATCTGAAGCAAAACCTTGAACATTATGCCCATTGTTGCCCTAAGACAGTCATAGCTGAATGACATGCTAAAGGGTGTCCAAATAGCATAGCAGAGACTGATCCATGTCCACTGAGGCCAACACTCAGTCTACACAATTAGTTATACTGCCAAGTGATTCATTTCAGTTCGTAATGAAGAAATAGAGAGGAGATGGGTAACAGAAGGGACTTTTGTTCCGACCACAATCCTTTTCCAATGGCAGCCATGGAAAATGCATTGACGTGCAAAACTAAATGCATATGTTACTTTAAAAACCTGATCATACCAACCACAGGAACCCCATGAACAGAAGAAAGAAGATAAAGCAGTATAACTACAGACTTGCAAAATCAATACCTTTTTTTACTACTAAATAAAATATATATATTCAGGTGTCTTTCTTTGGAAAGTTGATCTATTTGCATATCTTAAACTGCCAGTCTGAAAGTGAGATTTTTTTTTCTAATTCCAAGGAATTGTTTAAGTGAGATGAGTTAAATATTTTTTAAGCTTAACTTCTTCACTGATGCTCTAATTAAGGGCTGAAATAGTCCCCCGGTGTTGTGGGTTTTGATGAGATTAGCAATGAACTTGATTACTCATGATGGATGTCTTTGTTGTGGAATTACCTAGTGAGAGTGCTTTGAGGGATTCTTTTTCTTTTGTCTTTTTGAAAATATTACACGTGAATCAAAGCACTTAAAATTAAACTTTCATATGAGAGAGAAAAAACAACTGGGTGTTCAGATTTCAAAACGAACTTTTACATTGCTGTATTTATACTAAATGTGACTGAAGATGCTCATCCTCATCTAACAACCTGAAATCAAGTCTCTATGCCACACTAAGTGTTGAAATACAGTTCCTATTCCACCACCTCCAACAGCTGAGAGCCTCTGGTTTGGTCAGAATTACATACCCAACCCTGTTTTTTATCCCTGTGACTTCACCTCTCTCTCTGTGTATTTGTCTGATATAAGGTCAAGGAGGTTTTTTTTTGTCTCATTTCCACTTAGCTAAACTCAGACAAAATCTAATTCTGGGGATGATTGGCTGCATTTATCCCATCTATCTAAAAGTTTCTATCTAACAGATAGAATATCTGTTAAAGATAACAAGAAAGAGTTCTTTCAGTATATCTATAGGAAAAGGAGGACTAGGGAAAATGTAGGCCCACTGATGGATGAGGTGGACACCTTAGTGGTGGAAGAAACAGGTAAGACAGAGCTACTGAATGCCTTATTTGCTTCAGCCTTCACTGCTAAAACTGCCCTTGTCGCCAAGAAGGCCAATGGAATTCTGGGCTTCATAAGGAAGAGTGCGGTCGTTCTCCTCCTCTACTCTGCACTGATGAGGCCACAACTGGAACACTGCTTCCAGTTCTTGACTCCCCAGTTCAAGAGAGCCAGGGAACTACTGGAGAGAGTCCAGCGTAGGGCAACAAAGATGATTGAGAGAGTTGAGTGTCTCCTTTATGAGGAAAGGCTGAGAGAGCTGGGACTCTTTAGCCTGGAGAAGGCTGAGGGGAGACCTTATTAATGCATACAGGTATCTGAAGGGTGGGTTGAAGGAGGATGCAGCTGGACTCTTTTCAGTGGTTTCCAGTGAAAGGACGAGGGGTAATGGGCACAAGCTGGAACATAAGGAAGTTCCATTTGAATCTGCGGAAAAATTTCTTTATGGTGAGGATGCCAGAGCCCTGGAACAGGCTGCCTAGGGAGGTTGTGTAGTCCCCTTCTCTGGAGACCTTCAAGACCCTCCTGAATGCCATCCTGAATACTGTGTTCTAGGCAATCCTGCTTTAACAGGGGATTTGACTAGAGGATCTCTAGAAGTCCCTTCCAACTGACAATTCCATGATTCCATGATAGGTGTGTAGCCTTTCATCTACTTATACCCCCATGCTATCATAGTCTCATTCATTATTACATACCATACCCTGGTACTAACCTAACATTAGCCTTGTTTGGATCAAGGAATGGAAGAAATCTCTTCCAGCTCTATAGACAATGACACAGATTGATAGGGCCACAGTTTGTGCCAAGGTTCTGTAGTAAATGGGGTAGGATGGAGTTTTTCAGAGGGCAGAAACAAATATTGCTTTCTAGAAATCAGTGCTACTGTAATAATGCACAAGAATGTAAGACAGAACTTTTCACAGTTGTATTTCCAGGATCCTGCATTTGGATTTCATACATTCGAAGTGGAGTCAGTTTTGTGAGGTCCATTAAAAAAAAAGAACAAAAAAAAACCCAAACCCAACAAGAAGGGCTCATACACTCTTATTCACCTAGATCTCTGTAATAAATGCCAATCTGATAATTTTAAAATATCCCAAAGCTCTGAGATTGTACATCCAAACCTCTAGAATTATTTATTATTCACAGCAGATTACGATTTTTTTTTGTGTGGAGTTTCTCTTTATCTTTCAGCAGCTTTTGACCTCTTAGCCAGGAAATTTCTAGCTCTTAAATAGTTCACTTTCAAATCTTTTGATTCAAACTACAGGGAGAGATACCAGACTGCCAGTCCCAGAAGATGGCAGCAACAGTTATACTTAACAGCTTATAGCTTCAACTGTTTATGACGACCCTGTGCAGCTTCATTCCTGCCAACATGGACTTCTGTAGTATTGCTAACCATGAAAATGTGACCTCTTCCACTCCAGAGCAGGTTGGTAATCTTCTCTAAGAAAATTCCTAACCACAGAATACAGCTTGTAGAATATTTTGTTTTCTCAAGTGTTCCATGCCACAGAAGCATGCACATAAGACACACCATAATGACATCTACACTGTCAAGTAAGGCTGGACCTCACCCTCATGTTTGTACTGAAAGTAGTTGGAAATTATTTGAGTCCCCAAAGCTGCCTGAGGCCCTGTCCATCTCTGGATGTCTCAGGTAAATCATATCCCAGACAGGAGGAGTCACAAAAAGCATACATGGACCATGGGCAATGCTGCCACCTTCTATCCCCCACTTCTGCCCACAGTCTACACTGCCATTTGGAACATTCACTCCTTCAAAGATTCAGCTGAAGAGGAGCCTGAAAATGTCTTCTCAGTCACTGTCACAGGTGATAAATGTCAGTAGACCACAGATGGTGAATAATAAATGATAGGAGACACAACACTGAGCCTACAAGAGGCCTATTTGGAGACCTTCTCCTTTCACACAGTTCATCTGCTCTGGTTCTTACTGATTCTGGTTCTTACTAATCACCTATTTAAATTGATCATGCAGTTAAGTTTCCCCATAAGTTTTCAGTAAAACAAAATAATGAGAAGAATCTTCGTAATTTTTTTCTATTCTATTAATTGTGGAAAAGTTATTTAATTCAGGAGATTAAACAACTAGTGTTTCTCACCTCAAATACAATTTCTCACTATGTTCTAATTATTGTGTAAACACGAAAATGTTCATATCATTTTGGACAGAAAGCCCTGTATATTGCAACATAACTATAAATTCTTGTCTGTAAACAGTCAACAGATTTTTCAAGTAGAACTGCACGGGGAAGGTTTTGGTAAGGGAAATAAATTTTAAAAAAACCACATTATTCTACTCTGTGATTACAATGTGAATGACAGTACTAGTTTACTTTTTTTTTTCTTTAACCACACATTTTTCTGTGTTTTGTAGGGCAATTCAAATCTTAAGATGGAAATCTGTAACAAGGTTTTCAAAGGGAAAACATGGCCTGTATTACCTAATACCCTACAATAACCTTTGCAATGAAAGTGGAGATAAGGGGAGAGGGCTGGAGAGAGAGAGGAGAAAGGCTGATAACCCTTTGGTATACTGTGGGAAGATATCATCATGTACAGCAACATTAAATATAAGCCATCAATCAGGGATCATTGAGGTGTCATCCTTGAAGGAAGACAAAGTACTAGATAATCTCTTAAGGTGTGTTTTACTTTTATTTACTGTGATTTCCTGAAAATCGAAAGATTGATAGCTAGATGAATACACACTTCTGACATCAAATGCTTTTAGGACGCTATTTAAGATACAATATGGCTGCAATTTATACTCTTACGTAATTTCTTAACATTCAGCATAAGATTTACTTACACTGATAGAAATCATAAAGCCAGGTTCTTTTTGTTATATCTGGGGTTTTTTGTAGGTTATCTTATCTAGTAGTCAGTAAAATTCATGCAAGCTGTTATTCTATTTTCCTGTCAAATTTGCTGTAGTTCCTTTAATTTTTCTTTCTTAACTTCCTGAACCTCCTGAACACAAGACAACAGAATAATCAATATCTTATTGTTATAATGGTGTGGAATGTGGAGCTTTCTTCTTGAAGTAGTAATGGACAGATTATTTGACAGAGAGAAGTATTATTTATACACTTCATTGCATGAAAACTGAATGCTAATCAGAAACAGTGCAGAGATATTTATTGATTAAAGAAGTGTTTCAAAACATTAAATTGCATCCTTTTTTTTCCACAAATAATTTTTTGAGCTTTAGATTACACCTACTAAGATTTTCTTTTAAAAAGCATTCTCCTCAAAGAAAAATACCATGTTTAATTTCACATTGTATACTGACTGACTATGGCAAGGCATATCTATTCTGTAAGATACTATCCAGTTTCACCAAGGACATCTTTTCTGATGAGCTGTGATGAGTCTTCAAAGTATCTTTACCTGCAGCTATGTTGTGGTTTAACCCCAGCCAGCAACCAGCACCACACAGTCACTTGCTGACTTCCCCAGCTGGATTTGGGAAGAAAATCAGAAAAATAAAAGAGAGGAAAAACTCATGAATTGAGATAAAGACAGTTTAATAATTAGAGTAAAAGCCATGCACACAAGCAAAGTGAATCAAGAAATTCATTCGTTACTTCCCATTGACAGGTGGGTGTTCAGCCATCTCCAGGAAAGTAGAGCTCCGTCACACATAACAGAACACAAATACAATCACTTTGAAGTTCCTTCCCTATTTTCTTCCCCCAGCTTTATATGCTGATCATGTCATCCCATATTATGGAATAGCCCTTTGGTTAGTTGCAGGTCAGCTCTCCCAGCCATATCCCCTCCCAACTTTATGTCTACCCCAAGCCCCCACTGGTAGTGTGGTATGATGAACAGAAAAGGTCTTGATTGTTTAGCAACAGCTGAAAACATTAGTGTTTTACCAACACCATTTTCATCCCAAATTGCAAATGTTGCATTAAACCAGGTGCTAACAAAATAGCTAACTCCATCCCAGCTGAAACCATGACAAACTGACAAATCTTTGAAGCTGTAGATAATTTCCAACTTCAGAAATTATACAATTAGCACTTTTAATACAGATTAAAGCATTTAACTTCCAAGTGCAAAATTTGGGTTTTTAGCATTGTAGCTGTACATTGTTCAGTAGATATCTGTGAAGTTGGTAAGAATACTAAAACATACTTCAGCTGAATTGATATTTGACCATAAGAGAGATTATATAGCTTGCTGACTATTCTGAATTTTGGGTTGAAGATGAACTGTAGTAAATTCTAAGTTTATCATATCATATTTTAAGCAATCTTCCTTTCCGTAAGATAACACAACCATGATCAAAACATGTTAATAAAAAAAAATTACTGTAATAAATTTAAAGTTCATGAAACTTGATGAATGTCTACTAATGGTAAAAATTAAAGGAAAGAGAAAGAATAAAGGAATGGTTTGAGGGTTCAAAAAGTAAACTGAAAGCAAATTATCATTTTCTGATTTTCAAAAGCAGAAGAAAATTATGCTTTCAGTAGGAAAGAAAAATAAATTTTGCTTATCTTTGGGTTTACACATAAAATGAAACTGAGATTATAAACCTTTTTTTCTTTTTTTTTTTTTNTTGTTGGTTTTTTTTAATAGTTTGTCCTGTCTTCTTCACCACCTGCAGGTAAACAGTTTCTTAATAGTGCCTATTCATCTATTTTGATATGGCAGAAGAAAAGAAAAAAAAGCAGTTAGGCAAAATAATACAAACATTCTTCTAATATACAGTAATTTTAAAAAAAATAGTGGGAAGTGGTGGAAATTGCATGCTTGCTCATACTTGCTTCTGCTTTCTGAGCTGCCCTTTTTTACAAGTTTGGGTGGTAGTCTCAATGGGAGTTGGTTGTTGGTGCACAATGTCTTGAAATATAGAGTTCTCTCTGACCTTGAGCACCTGCCATGTCCAGCTGGGTTAGTGGAACAGAATAAAAATGATGTTTCAAACAATTTGGCTGGTAATCACATTAAACAGCTTCGGTTCACTGAGTAGAAGGCACAAGGTGGGAAATGTTCAATTAGAGCTGGAAACAGCTAAGGGAGTAGAAACAGGCATTGTCTGTGGAACTATGTGAGAATACTATCACAGATAGCAGAGATGGTGAATGTATGCCAGTGAACAACAGCCAATAACGATGTGGGACACTGCCCCTGTTTCATGAGGTGCAAGTGCAAAAAGTTGTTCAGTAACATCTGCATAACATGGCATGGGTATGGGAGTTGAACTAACTGTTACTGAGTCCTCCTATGCCCCCTTTTCTCACAGTTAGCCTACTATCACACAAATGTCTGGACCCCTCTCTGGGAATTTCTCTGAACATTTGACCTGTCTTGTAGTACACATTTAATTTCTCTAAGAAGTTTCTGGAAGGAAGGCTTGAAAGACGCATTCTACTGCTGACACTTGTTTTTCCACTGGGAACCATGAAAAAAAGGACATTACTAAGGTTACACATATAAAATGAAATAAAACCAAACAATAAAAAACTTCAGAGGATATTTTAGAAGCATTTCAAGGGTTTATGTAAGTCAAAACTTCTAAAAAAGACAAGCTGAAACTTTACAAATATATTTCAACAACTGTATATCAATTAATATTGAAAGTTAAATCTTTGGATTGTATTAACTGGCAGAGGATCTCTCAGGCTATATCTTGATATATCACTGGAGAGACTCATGAACTTCTGTTGAGGAAGATACGAGAACTCTTGAAAGTAAAACTATGTACATGTCTCAAAAAAGACATGTATGGGAGATACCAGAATTTTTGAAAGAAGATATAAGGTGATCAATGTCTAAAACATATATTTTACATTTTTTTTAAAGTACAGATAAGGGAGATCACCTCTATTGCTAGTTCAGTAAAATTTCTATGTCAAATTGTGGTTAGAAAGCAATGTACTACATTTGTATTATAATGATAAAATTAATGCTTCATTATTTTTTCCAGTGCAATAAATAAGACAGATTCAATAGTGATACGATAAAACCATTTTATTCCTGTCCCAGTGTCATAATGCATGGCCATGAGGCACCTGCTGGAATCAAGTTTGATTCTGTCAGAAAGACTTATTCTTCAAAAAAATCTATGGAATCCAAATTTTCATAATAGTGATTTCTATTCACTTCAAGTTGATGATTTCAGAACTGCAGGGAATATTAAAAGAAGTATATTTGCTTTTTATAAGAACTTGTCTGCTTGGTCCCGTGAGTTACAAATCATACCAGCATTTGGATTATAACTGAAGAATGAGCCAAGGTCATCCAGAGCTCAAATACTGAACCTCAGGATGTCCAGCAAAATGTATTGTGATGGAAGCTGATGGAGAAGTCTGTTATTCATCTGTAATAAAATTGTCTGTTCATCTCTCCTCACTCTGAATTATATAAACAATTGTATCATACTAGATACAATTTTTTAAAACTTCTCTTACTTTTTGAAGGATGTTACTTCCTAGAGTTTTTGGACATATTGTTTGACATAATTACAGAGTACCTTTTAAAGGTGGAGAAATTGTGGTGGGAATTAGAGTCTTCCCTGAAGAAGGAATAATCCTAGCGTGCAGCCTGCTGCTGTGCAGGAGAGCTCAAAGGGCTCTAGGGCTGTTCACTATTTATGGGATCAAGGTGACTGACCTATACTCATATTTGCATAGCAACAAAATGTCAAGGTCCATGTTCCAGACAGTGTTTGTCTTTGTTGCCAGGCATCCCCAGAAGTCCAGGTGCAAGTCATTACTACTGCAGCTTATCTGCTTGAGCGAGAACCAGGGAGGGGTAAAAGGGGGAGAACACACCACCACATCCACAAACTACTTCCCTCTCTTCCCTGTACCTAAACTCTTCTTTTGGCTTTGGTCTCCACCTCAAGGCTAACCTAGGCTTCCTCACTAGTTTAGCAAGACTGCTAGCAGAGATGCTTCTATCTGGCTTTGTCAGAGTCATCCTGTCTTTCTACAGAGGTTTTTGTTCTTCAAAGAACATCCAACAAACATATAAGCAAAAGCTTTACTTGTGATATGAGCTGCACAAAGAGTTGATGGCTTAGAGTTTCATCATGGGAGAAGAAGGAACAGAATGAGGATATTTTGCTTCCTGGATTCCTCACTCCTTTGCTAATAGCTAGAATATAGACCGGGAGTCATCAAAGTCTCCCTGTGCATTGAACAGGAATTCCAAGAGAGTACTATGAAATCCCATGAGCTGGACCCACAAACCTAAAAATCAGGATTTCCAAAACCCGATGATTTTGCTGTGTGTTAATGTCATGGATTAATTAAGAATTTTGAAAGCCAGGAAAGTGATGCACTGCATGCTTGTTTAGTAAACAGAAACATTATAGATATGGCCTGAATCTAATTTAATTCAATGTAGAGTCTTATTAATTCTAAATAAAATGGGTTTAGAATTCTATTAATAATATGCATATTATTTCTATTTCAAAATGAACATAGAGAGTCATGAAATAAGGTAAAACCAAATGCTCTTTGGAACAATTTTTTTTTTATTTTTTTTTATTTTTTTTTTTTTATAACTTCCTGCCTCAAGATATTTATTATAGACTTAATATTGCAAGTTTTGTTTTGTAATGTGATTCAAAGCTAGACTACTGAAGTTTGAGAAAACTTACATATAATGTCATTAATTCAAAATTAGACATCAGAAAGCAATCTGTTATGGTTTTAACAACTTATCAGTCATCTAGTTATGTTAAAGCATTTTGCTAGTGTTTCAAAAATAATTTGGATGACAATAAAAAGGTAGCTAAACTGTGCTAATTGACACTTTGGAAGTGGATTAGTTGGTAACTTGTAGCTGCTTTGAAGTATCTCAGTTAAAGCCTAATCATTTCTTTTAAGTAGATTCTGCTTAAAATATTTAAATGGATATAATTAAAACCTAATTGTTTATGTGAATTTTTCATCATAATTGGCAGAAAAATTAGATATGTATCTCCATATTACTGTTTAATAGGTGCTCTTCTTGCTATCAGTTGGCATTAAAAACACGTTACAATCATTGTTCTTTCATGATTTAAAATCTGAATTGAAAATTAATGCTTTGGAAAACAAAGAATTAATATAATTGTCCAGACTTCATGTTGCAGTGGAATTGCTGTACTGGATCAGACCTATAGAATGTTGTTTTCCCTGGCATTTGCAAGTACCAGATGTTGCAAAAGAATGCATAAATCCTCCTGTGCCCAGTCAACAGATGTATAATCTGTCCCCATGAAGGTCTCATTTTAATCCCAAGAGATTTTAAACCATTAAGTACAGGGTTCATTTTGTTTTATTTTATAAATCTCTGACAGCTTTAACTACAATATGTCGGAGTATTTCTTCTCCTTATAAACACACAGTCTCTGTTAGAACTTCTCTAATTCTGGCTGTTTCTTCAGTGAAGACTACTAACTATGATAAAGTGCATTATAAAGTGGTAAAAAAAAGTGTTTGCAAAAAGTCCAAAGAAGATCATATTTGAAAATACAAATGCATGTCTCTACTTCAGGTTTGCTATGAGGAAATGGGATGCTAGAAAAAAGCAGCTAAATAGAATTTTACAGAAAAAGCTCAGATCTGCAAATTTACTCGGGAGAAACTTATGCTATAAAAATTACACCTATATGCTATTAGGAACTGGAGCACTAGACAGAAAGTAACTAGATCTGTAAACTAAATTTTACAGAAAAAGTTCAGATCTGCAAATGTGCTTGGAATAAAATGAGTATCCCCTAGTATTTCTGCTGAAATTAATAGCCTGAAAAAATAAGAAATACATGAGAAATACCAAGCCTTTGTGTTAGAGAAGTCACATGTGCTCTCCAAGAATCAGCAGCAAACAGCTACAATTGTCATGATGCATGACAGTATTCGTTAGAAGTTGGCAGGATCATATATTTGAGCAACTCTGTCCTAGAGACATCACAGATTTTGCACTGCCGGGCTACCTGTCTGTCTGGACAGCATGAATTCACTGATGAGCTGATTCCCCTATTCTCCTGAAATCTGGCATTATGAGAAGCCAGCTGACCTGAGCAACTGGAAGTCCTGAGTAGTTCACATGTAAAAGCAATGGCTTCTGTGTATCCTGATTCCTAAATAACTTTCAGAAGAGCTGATTGAAAACCTCTCTGGTTCACCAAAACTGACACAAATCTGACTCTGCTCATTTAACTGAAAATTCTCAATCAGTTTTATTGTCTAAAAATGTTAAATTCAAAGTATTTTTCCCAAGGAAGAGACATAGCTACATTTCAGGGTGCATTGAATAAGTATATCCATGTCTCCACTGAATTCCCAATTTTTCCTAGACATTGCTGTGAGCCTTGAAAAAATGTTCATACTGTGCCATGAGGCTGTCTGCAATGTAAGCATTTGACAATGAAAGATAAATTCACATGCACTGTCATATTCACTACACGTACAATAGCAGGAGAGAGTCAGACTTATAGCCTTAAGTAGGAAGCACCCAGAATAGGATTCAAAATCTGACAACACACATCATCAATACAGCAGAGAGAGAGAGAGAGAGAGCAATGTACCTCATGAGAAGACTAAAGGGATCTGAAAAAAATAAAACAACAAAGCCATGATGTGAACAAAGTATAACAAGTGGGAAACACTGAACACAGGTGTAACTATAAACTCATTCACTATCTGGTTCCTGAGTCTAGAATCCATTTTCTGTAATATATTTTAACGCATATATTTAAAAAGAACTGAGAGGAAATTGGAGAGATTAAAGTTTCTACCTTCTTCTCTTTTCCCTTCTTCTCACAGGGAAAAGCTCCTAACTACTGCTCTTTCATTGATAAAGTCTACAAGTGGGTATAGTACACAAGAAAATCGTAGCCTAATGGTTAGAGATCTCATCTAAGAAAAAGAAATTCAAGTATCATTTCCTGACCTATTTGCAAACTTATACTGGACCAAAAAAAAAACCAGGAATGACCCCTCAGAAAAGGCAACATAGCATCCAACTCATGCCTAAGCTTCCTGACCACCTAGATGCATAAGGAATATTGTACAAATCTAAATATCCCTTCTACTCGTGTAACCTCTGAAAGGTAGAGGGTTCTTAGCAAAAGATTATAAAAAACAGGGAAAGCACCGATAGGAAGAAAAGAGTATCAGTCTTCCCTTTGCCCTCCTGTGACCCTGTGACTCCTCCTTTCCTTCCTGCACAGTGACCCAGGGTTAAAAAAAGGTACAATTCAGTTGGAATAACCAAGGACACACTTTATTTTGTCAAACATGAATATTCATGACATGATAGATAAATAATCTTCAAAGCCTTTCTCAGTCTATCCATCCATCACAGTTCAAGGCATATTGAATGCTATATTTAGTCTCCAGCTTCCCAGATATAGCATGTAGAGCAGTAGCAAGGAGGGAGAAGAAAAATGGGCTGTATTGAAACTGTAAAGGGATGTAGTACATAGTAATTCATGAACCTGCTGTAGCTAATGCTGTTATCACGATTCTACTGCTATTTACACTGCTATGGTATGCACAGAAATGCTCAATTCAGTTTTACATATGTAAATTAAACATATAAAAAAGCACATTTATCCATATTAGACTGTGAAATGTTATGACTCAAATGTGACAAATAAGCTATTCATAGGTAATGGTGGCCATCTATTTTATACAATTCCCTGCAGACCACAAATGCCTTTATATCCTGATGAATTTCCTTTGGCAGAATAAGCCAAATAGATTTTAAATATTTTAAAGGCTTCCTGAATAAGATAGTGGGGACTCCAGTCTGGATACTATTATATTCCTCAGAGAATAAAAGACTTTTCTTCTGTTTTTCTCCAAATTCCATTTGTTCTTTTTTTGGCTACAAAAAAAAAAAAAAAAAAAAAAAAAGGGCAAAAAAAAAAAAAAAAAAAAAAAAAAGGGATAAAAGAATTGCTTAAATTAAAAGTCACGCTGATGTCTGCCACATTCCATCTTTCTCCAATGATTCAGACCTGAGACAATCAGGTGTAAATAATCTGAGGCATTTTCTTGGTCAGTAACCTGGGATTTGAGAATGCAAGACTGAGTCTCCTGATTTGCCATAGATTTTGTTTGTGACCTAAAGACACCCCTTAATTTCTTTGTATCTCATAGTAATATGTGGAAATAGCAGTATATGTGTGTCTCTCAGTATTTAAGGATAAAAAAAAATAATCAAAACCCCATGCAATCCCTGGAAATGTCCACGGATTTAAGGATTTATCCTATGTAATGGGCAAGTTCAAGGAACGGAAAGAACAGGGAACTGATGTCACAAATGTGTCCCTCAATTCACATTGCTCAGAAGAGCTGACAGAAGAGATATTGTGATCCTTCGTGATTGTGAAAGCAATCATTAACTGCTCTCTGGAAGCTCAGCTCTTCCCATTTGTTCTCAGCTTGGGAAGCTTGGCAAGGAAGAATTAATTGAGAATTACTAAACAAACAGAGGAATTAGACACTCTTATGCATTCATCTCAGTCTTTTATAGGCCTTTGCTTCTGGTCAGTCTCCCTAGGGGAATATTGAGTTTGAGCAACCTTTCATTTAGCTGACTATGGTCATTCTCTTAATCTTTTGGCATGGAATAAAAAGCCACCATAAATACCACCTCAGTGAATTCTGAACATTACTAGCAGATATATAGATAATCTATATTGTAGCCAGCTTTTGTGTCAAATTCTTCTCTCAGTTGGACTGATTAACATGAAAAATAATCATATAGTGATTTACAGTGTGCAACTGAGATAATCGATCAGAATATTTTAATAAAATTGGGGAGAAAAAATAAAAGTCAAAAAATACCAGAATAGTAAGTGACAAAATTGTCTGACACCTGTTTGAAAACTATTGCTGTTTAAATTCAGGAGGTAGACCAGGCATCATGAGTTTACAGGGTGAAAAAAAACATAAATTAAGCTACAAAATTAAACAATTTCTTCCATGGTGAAAGATCAAAACAAAAATAGTTGTACTTTAATAAATACTTGTGGGAGAAATGTATAACATAAGCTGCAGAAATAGCCTTTTTGGAAATCATGAGAACACAATAGAGTGAGGGAGGTCTTTGGAGTATGTGCATTTGAAATATACATTGATTTACTTGTAGCTTGTCTCTCACATCTGATCTGTCTGTCTTCTATCTGAGCTCCTTTTTTTGTGGTTTTTTTCTTAGTGTGCTTGCAGGTTATTTTTTAATTCTTTGGATATTCCATTGCATGTCTGACCTTTAGAGTAATTCAGTTATTTTGAAGGTTGCACTGTATTTGTCATAATATGTATGAAACACTTAACATTTAAAATAATTCTTTACTTTTGATGACAGTCAGAAAAAAAGTTCTGTTTGTTTGATGCATTTTAGTTTTTTATTTATAATTATGTCAAGTCTAGATGATGTAGAAAGAATGCCAGTATGAAGTTGTACTGCTCTTAGTAGTGTCTCCAAGAGGAATATCGAATTATTTTTAAACCTCACAAAAGTGCCTGCATTCTTATATGTTAATTCAGTTCTGTATACTTACTTCATATGAGACTCATCTCTTTCTGGCTCCTGGTAAACTGTGTTTTACTTCTAAAGCTGCTTTTTATATCAGAACAGTACTGAGAAACATGGGATAAAAATGTGGTCTACTACAAAGACCTACAGTCTAAGTACAAAAGTGGTGATTCAACCTGAACTCAGCTGTATGGGGGAATATCAGGTGGCAATGAAATGTAAGTTGGCATGGTAGTTAATATTCTCAGTACATTTTAGCCTGATCATTGCAAAAATCTGAAATAATTCTATTCTTACAGAGGAGTAATGAGGGAACAACAACCAGGTGTGAGCTACCACCTTTGACATGATGACATCTCCAACAGTTTCAACACCAATCTCACAATCTTACGTCTCAACAACTGAAATATTAATCTGGTTTTGACGCCTTTTTGGAGGTTTTCTTTCCCAGGCTGAGTTCTAGGACTCATTCTGCTTGTAAAGATGTCAGATGTTAATGGAAAATACAGATCTACCAGTCCAATGGCTCTCAGTCAAGAAGCTTCATGAATGCTTTCCTGCTTCTTAATTTTTAACTGGGATCAAAATGAGAAATTATATTTCTTCATGGTCCCATGGAATCTCCTGATTACATGGGTTTGTTATCACACTGCAAAGTCAGGATACTGGATGGCAAGGAAAAGTTACTGGAAAAAAAACCCAATCAAACAAAAAAACACTAAGCAAAGCAAAAAAAAGAAAGAGTGAAGAAACAAAGAAAATTCCATCTTTCATAAGGATAACCACACTATCGATCTGTTCCAGTCATCATACCCTGAAACGTTATAAATGAAGTAATTTGTAACATAATCTAAAGTACTACTCCTTTTATGCTACTTTGTCTCTCAGAATTTATTACAGCAAGTGTTCCTTATCAGATTAAATCTTGACTTTCAATCAAAAACAGGTACAGCAGTTCATGTAAGGTGAATAGCATCTGTACAAAGACAAAACACATTACGTTCTCTGTAATTCCTCTGACATCAATGCATCTTTAATTCCTAGTGATATCTAGACCCATAATGTGTTGCTTCTTTCTGGGTTTTTTTGGTTGTTTGTTTGGTTGGTTGGTTAGTGGGTTTTTTTGGTTTTGTTCTTTTGGTTTTTTTTTAAGTTGCCAGATGTATTAGTGGCCTAGCTACTCTTAAAATAATCATTATCACCCCTTTCCCAGAGCTTTTTGCTGATAGGCTCCAATCAGTTATGAAACCCATTAGCAGTGATTGTGTTTGTGAGTAGAAACTTAGAATATCATTATAAGAGACAGAACATTTAGACTTTAAAACAAGTTATATACTATAACAAAAGCAGAATAAATTGGAATTGATTTCATTAGAGAAATTTAACACCAGAAAAAATAATGGCACTGATTTTTCTTCAGGGACACTATTGCATTATATTGTTGCTTCACTAAATTAAAAATGTTATCAAGTTGGCAGTAAATTCTGGAATGCATTACTGTGCAAACTATAAAGTCTGTTTAATGGCTGAGAGCTCATTTATAACAATGGAAACATATAAGACAAAGTATTATTTAAAAAAAAAGAACAAACAAACAAACAAAAAAACCAGACAACCAAAACCATTTTAATTTCAGAAAACTTTGAGAGAAAAAAAGTGCTACAAAGGAAAAAAAAAAAAGATAAATACATTTTGTGAGTAGTTTAATGATCCAGTAGCATCGCTGTTGCTGCCTTTAGCTTTTGTTCTTATTAGAATTGTTTATTGATTGTAATATTGAAACAACTAGAGCATTAATGTACTGGACTATAAATATTTGTAATTCTGTCAAATGAGGTGTTTCACTCGAGTGTTTAAATTGTTCAATTTTTATTATTATTTTTTAAAGCACATAAAAAGTATAGTGGGGACCATAGATAAGACCATTCTGCAACTCATAAAATCCTCACTGCTGGAGTGGAGAGAAAATAGTCACTAATATATTAGATTTTAGTTGAAAGTGAAAATGTATTTGACAGGTTACTATTCTTCATCAAATGAGCAATGAGATGAGATGCCTGTCAACAACTATCCCAAGAACATACTTTTACATGAGTACCAGGAACATGTAGTGGAGTGTCTCCTCCTTATCAAATTCTTCCTTAGAAAGATAGATACTGATACATGAAAAAGATGTGACGTTACATTTGCGGTGGCATCCATCCTATTTGAAGTGCCCATATTCATGGACTCTGCCATGCTGTGAAGGCAAGGGTTCACAAATGTGTAGGACTGTATTGAGACATTCAGCTTGTTGTTCCCTTATATGCATTCAAACCTGTAAAATTTATACAAAATTACAAAATTCAGTGACAATGTCAAGTAAACAACAACCTGATTTTTTTTTTTTTTT
>VXBW01005319.1:413703-438527 GCA_013400375.1 Thinocorus orbignyianus
TTTTTTGTCCATGTGAATATATAAAAACGGAAAGGGGAAATTGCCCTGGGAACCAGTTTCTTTTCTAACCATTCATCACTATGTTAAGCTTGTCTTCATTCAATGAAGGAAATCCCTTAGAGTCGAACTGCGGTGCTAATGAGAATGGTATAGGATTTATGGCTAGGTATTGACTGGAAGCAGTAAAAATATCTAAAGCTACAGATGATTTATGACGCAACATTCCCCAGCAACTGCAAATGCAATTTATATAGACTTTGTAAGTATTATGGTAGATAAAAGTACTTTAAAACAGTGATTTTAAATTGGAGTATGCTAAATGTATTTTTTTTAATGAACAACAAGCATGAGATAGAACATTGCAATGGAAATATGGTAAATATATTTAACAGAAACTGCATAATAGAAGGAGGGAGAATAGTTCAATATTTGCCAGAGAACAGCTCAATGAGTAAAGATCATCCCTGTAAGCAGGTGTGAGTGATGACTATGGTGGCAGCAGCCCTAGTGCATCTTGGGTTAGTTGATGCATCAAGGCACAAGGTCAGAGATACCTTTAGGCATGTGCCATTCTTGGTTATCTCTCCCTGACCTCTTTGCTAAGTAAGACTATGTGTCAGGGAAAATAGCATACCATCTCCTAGGTGCTCCTGATCAGGGAAAAGCTTTGCAGGCTCAGTGAACATTTGTGTCACCTCTGCCTGAAGCTTAGTGGTTAAGGTTAAACTGCAAAGGAAAAAAAAGAAGATTGATATTTCTGTGGATGATTTATTCCAGCCAAACAGCTGTTGCATTTAAAATGGTATTAATTGCTCCCTGTAGTTGTCACTTTCTTGTTGGGTTGTAGAGGAGCTTAGATGACTGGTTAGACTAAGACTGTTATATTTTAGAGGACTACAATCAGGTAAGAGGGATCCAGTTCTCATTTAGAGGCCTGTTTTTAAGACCTCTTTTTACCAAAGAAAACTGAGACACAGTGATCTTTCTAGTTTTCAAATGTTTTATAAACTTAAGTATTCATGAAAGAAGGATCTACTCTACACAGGTTTACTGGAGAAAAATGATCTTTTTTTGTACAAAGGGATAAAACTATTTCTGACAAAGGTTTGCTAGTGGAAGCAGGTTATATTAGGAGTGAACTTGCACTAAACACATAAAAACCCAACCCCAATAAAACAGGCAGTCTAGCAAAATGGACATCCTTCAGGTTGAATTTGTATTCAGTTTTAACATACAGAAAAGTTTTAAGGATAATTTACTAGACTGGGTACCTACATGAAACAGCACTAGTAACTTCTAAAAAAATCTATTTCTCTCCGCTGATGTAAATTCTATGACATTTCACTAACATGTTTACAACAACCTGTTGAAATTTCAGGATTCAGAAATTCTGCATTCAACAGCTCCTCTAGTTTTAAAATTCTACATAAGAGTAGGTAAAAGCAACTTTTTAACTTTCCTACATACTAGAACATATAACTTATTATGAAAACTTAAAAAAGACCTAGCGCAAAAATAATTTTGATCTCAGAAATTAAAACATTGCTTCAAAGAAGTCAAAACTGTATATTTCATTCTGTTTGCAAATCATCTCTCGCTCTGTCTCATGTGGGGTATTTTAAGAACACTTTTTCAGGGCAAAAAAGATCTTTACAAGCTTTTTCATAGAAAGAGATTTTAGCAAAATACTAGATCAGAAATTTTTATCACTTATCCCTGTACATGATCTTTCACTCATGAGTTGTCATAAAGTCATTCTGCTTCCTCGGGATTTCTGTTGTGTGTATTCATAGCAGCTAAGTAAATTAATACAAATACTGACTTCTGCTATTTATCTTACTGATCTGTTTGTGTCATATTGAAAAGTCATCTGGTTTATCCACACAGCTGGACTTTGCATATGAACAGTCTCAGTACTTCCATTTCTTTTGATTTGTGTATGTGCTTTTTTTCAGTTTAATTTAGACAAGACCGTTCAGTGTAGGAACATTCTGGTTTATAATTGCTACAGATTTTTATACAACAAATTACAATGGGTATGTGGGGGAGACTCTCCTAGCTCATTTTCAGTTTAACTTGAAGTTAAACTGAACCCCTCTACTCTGCACTTGTGAGACCCCACCTGGAGTACTGTGTTCAGTTCTGGAGTCCTCAACATAGAAAGGACATCGAACTGTTGGAACAGGTCCATTGGAGGGCCACCAAGATGATNGTAGAGAGAAGAACGACTAGTAACACAAATGAAGGTTTGGGTCTGCTCTTTGATTCATAGTACCTGCTCTTCTAAATTTAGAAAATGAAGTTAGGAGCAGAGAGGTCTGATCTTACAATATTACAGACATTTTAGATATTATCAGGTCTTTATCCTGTAGGACTAAATCTAATAATTTGGAAGATCTGCAATTCATATTCACTCATAAAACATTTTTTTTTCTTTTTTATTCTTCACATTTTCTCACTCTGCTTCTTTATATGTTTGTGTATGATACTTGATTTCTCCATGGAAATCTGATACCTACCACAGACAGAAAACAGAGCTCCTGTTCCTTCTTTGCTGTAGGCATCTGTCAAAGGCATTAAATGGACTTCACAACTACTGTGTCATTCCTTCTGTGCTATGGGAATGCAAAGCATTTTGGAGTTTGAGGTGTGTGGCATTCGATTTTTTTTTTGTTTGTTTGTTTGGGGGTTTTTTAGTTGTTTATTTTTTGTTTTTTGTTTTAATTACATCTATGGAATGTAATGTGATTCTAGTATATAGGAATCTCAGGAATTACAGCCCTTTCGTGGTATAAATAAGTGCATTTAAAGGGAGTTACAGCAGACAGAAAGGCTTTCAAATTCCTTGTCTCAGCTTCCTTGTATCCCAGTGTCCCTGACGAATACATACATTACAAACAAATTTATCCTATCCTTGGTTTGAGGATCAGTCTTTTGGAACATTTCCTGTAACATCCTGCAGGACCCAATTTAGAATCCAGCTCGTCTAACAGAAAGGTAAAACATCTCTTCGGTGATCTTGGTGACGGACACTAGAATCCTACACCAGGAGTTACTGGCATTTGCTGCCTTATGAATACCATCAGGATGTAAAAGATGCAGGTGTCATTCCAGTAAGGCATTGAAAACCATGCCTCACGGAAAAATATTGATTATTTTAGAGAATATATGGGGGGAAATGTAGTAGTACATAACGAAAATGTATGCATTTGGTAAAGCCTCTACTGTAATGTGCACGCTCAGTTGGAAGTAATAGAAAAGGAAGATGGCCTAGATACAAAGTGATTACAGGATGTCTAAAGTCTTCAGTGTCATGAAATTTGAAGACTTGTTAGGTGAGACACCTTCACCAGTGATAGAAAAGCACTAACACTATTTGTACTAGGCATTGGTAAGATCTTGTTAGGAATGCTACATACAGTTCGAGTTACCTACATTCAAAACTCTTAAGTATAAATAGGAACTTGGGAACGGGTAATCTGGGTAATCACAAGTCAAAAACTTCATTTTGATTTATACTTTTAAAATAAAGGTTGAGAAGAAATACAGTTGCTGCTAGTGAGTTTTAAAGAAAGAGATATCATTAAAGACCAGCATTGTGGACACAAGAAATGTGTATGAATCAATTTGAACAAGAGATTGGAAGAAATTAGAAGGGATCTGAAACACTCTTCTATCAGGGATAGTGAGGTCTGGGAAAAAAACCAAACAAGCAAACCACAAAACCTCTATATAGTTTTAAGTCTTTGAATTGCTATTGTCTGTGTCAACAAGAAGCTTCAGCAACTGATCCGTTTTTCTGTTTCTGTGTTGTAGGGTAAAATGTTCTACAAGAAAATCCAAAAGCCTGTCAAGCAGGAAAGAGCAAACTTGTTTAGCTTGAGGTTTATGCTGTGTTAGTGTTGTTTCAATGGCTGCTAAAGGCAGAAACTGTGAATGGACTTGTGTACTAACTGCATGTGCATGTGTGCATTCATGACCTGTGCTAGGTGGGTAAAATAGCTTTTTTTACAAATATTAGTTCTGGAAAGGACACAACCAATAGCTGTAATAGCTATAAAGGAAATAATCATGCTAAAAAATCCAATTTCACCTTCCAGAAATGACAGTACAGTAGTAGGTTGTTTCATTTGAAAGTAGACACTACACAGGTTGAGGAATGAAAAAAATCTTGTTTATTCAGAATTATTTGAAAAACAACAGTAATAAAATAGACTAGGTGTCTGGGAAGTTTTATTTCTTGTTCAACATCACAAGACTATGAAACTGTGCAACAATGAAGAACAAAACCCACTTCATAGCTGATACTGGGTGCAGTTTTCTTTATAAGTTTGATTTAAACACATGCACCATACCCCCACCCAAAAGAAGGTAATCCTTTTATAAAGACAGGAATCACAATTAGAGTTTCCAAAGATTATTGTCTGCAGAGGAATGGCAATGGTCTATGGCAAATCATTAGACTATCTGAATTCACAAAGGTAGATGAACTATTTTCACAAACTGTATTCCTTTACATGCCTATGTCATGTACAAGCAACTTTGAATATTTAAACCTGTTTGTAGCTGATGTTGAGCTACATGCTAGTTATAAAGAACATGTTTGTTCTTAGGGACCTGACGTCTGGAGAGCAACTCATTTTAATGAGCTAAAAGTTTGGCAAACTAAAACCCAACAGATTTCTGCAAAACCTAATAGATTTCTGGATTTCACTCAGGTAGGTGATCAAGACTTTTTTCTTGACAAGAATTTTTTAGGTAATAAATAGAATTCAAAATAATTGTAAATTTTTGTTTGATCTGTCATTAATTAAGCAGTTGTTTTGCACATGTCATGACTGTAATATTGTATATTTGATAGACTGGCATTTTCTTCTTTTATTTAAAAATTAGAGGTAGGCACTGGAAAGTATTTATACGTTAGAATTAGGGAATTTAAATTTTTCTTTTTTATTTATTTTAGGCCTTTTCAACACCTATGACTAGGTGAGAAGAACAGACAGCCATGATGTAGTTATATTCCATTACCCGTAGGTCTCCATCAAGCATTATCCATTCCTACAGGGAACTGAAACAGATTTTCTTTAAGGCAGGAAGAGTCCTTTGGAGTACAATTAACCTCATCAAATTGAATTTTTATCTATTTACTTCCACAAGATCTGCCTTGTGTATATTTACTGCCTTGTGCTTCTTTTCGCTACATTGTTTTTCTTTAAAATAATATTGTTCACGTCGACTTTATTAGAAATTATAGCCCTTCAGAGGGATTAGTCAGGAGTCTTATGCAATAAACCTATAAAGAAGTGGAGGGCATATCAGGCAGTGATTAATCACATATAGGCCTTAAAAAGACAGGTATTTTTTTCCTTTTATCCACATCTCATGTGCAGCCTCAAGCCTCCTGAGACAAAGCTGAGTTTATCTGTGGACTGGCAATAACAGCATACACTGTGGAGGTGAAGGGAAGATAAGCCAAGTCTCTTTATTAAACTGCTGCCAGCAAAATGAATGCCCTGAAGGACTTGAATTGGCAGTTAACTCGAAGCTGTTTTCTTCAGAAATACAAAAATAGCCTTTACCTTTGCCACCAAACAAATAAAAGTGAAACCACTGCATTTGGAAAAGATAACGTTCTTTCAAAATTGGCAGCAGAGAAGTATTTTGGGTTGCTGAGGTGTTCTTTTCATACTGACAGCAAGGTTTGTGCCCACACCATTAACTCAGCAAATATCAGAGCAGCTCTAAGGTCATATTCAGGATCCTCTAAGCCTTGGGTGTGGGACTCAAAATGACCCAGTATCTTCCCATTCAGAACATTGTCTTGAATTTAATGTGAATTACTCTGGATTATCTGAAATTCTACAAGAGATGCTCTAGGGAACCAAGTGACTCATTTTAAATTCTCACAACCTCACACTACGACCTAGTGTTGACAGTGTACCATATCAAACATGCCACTTAAACACCCCATCTGAAGGATTTAAGGACCTAACTGATTTCTTTTCATGCAGCATGATAGACCAGAGAGAAATAAAGTACACACCAACACCACAGTTAAAGCAGATACATGTACAAACTTTGGGATGTACCTAGCATCCACAGTGATCTCCGTTAACAGCAGGCTTGTTTTTATGAAATTGGTCTGGGTTGATCAGATTCCCCGTATCTGGGAATTGCTTGACAGGAGCAGATATTCATGAAGTTACCAAACTGTTGGTACAGAGATAAGGTCACATCATCACAAAGGATCAGAAATGTGACCATGTACTTCTGAACCAGCAATTCAGAGATAAATATGCCACATCTCAGGGATCGTATGCTTCCACCACCACATAATAGCAGATTGCCATTTAGAGCTGATGGGAGACACTGTGTTTATAATTGCTAGCAATCATCATGAACAACTGAGAGTTTCATCCAAATGACGAACACTTAGCAGAGTTCACTTGAATGTCCATTTGGAGATGTCAGAGTACCGACACAAGTACCCAATCACTTTATTCCAAAGAGACACAGAGTTGAACTACTTTGACATCACAGAGGTTCCATAGCACCCTCAACATGGACTGATGCCTGTCCCATGTCTTTTTTAGTATAAAATCAGTGTGAGGCCAATTCATAAATTTAGTACTGTTAATTAGGGTTAGACCCGACTGGGTTGTTGCTAGGCTTCATAGGTCATAGAGTTAATGCTGCTTCTACGACAGTAGCATGTGAAGGACTGCATAGGCCTTTGCAAAGGTCATAGACACATTTGTGTTGCCGAGGCTGTGTCAACAGCTAGGTAACAGAGAACAACATGGTCACTTTGAAGGAGATTCAGGTCCTGAAATGTGGGCATACATGGGGGAATACGCTGTGTCAGCATTATACAGTACAGTGAGTATCTACCCCTATTTCTGCCTGGATTAGGAATACTGAACAGTGAGCAGAACTCCTGGTCAATGTACTATGTGTCATCACTATTGTAATTAAACAACTGGGATTTGCTCTACAGTTCTCTAAGGTTACAAATCTTTTAAAGACCTTGTGGAAGAAGAGATACTGCATGACTCAAACTACCCTAATAACTATGCAACTTGTACTCACAGTTTCTTTATTGTCATCTGCTCTGTACATGACAGTGTTTGCTTATTTATGTTGATTGTTGGTTAGACCATATAATTAAAGTCGTTTACAGCAAGCCATTAACAATGTCTATCCCCTTCAAAGAAACAGTCTAATGGAGATTGCAAAAGAGCGTTTTCTGCCTAGTGTCTACCTCAGCTCCCTGTGCCTGGCAGGGCATTTTGTTGGGAAGTTTGATTGGCTCTGGTTTCCACATGCTCTGAAAGAGGCAGTTGGGCTGCATCCAAGGACATGTGCGAAGGTTTGGTACCTATATAGGAAGCAGGTCTAGAAATGACATAGTTTCAGGTTTACTCTGCTGCAGAACATAGACAGCATTTGTTTGGTGGGAGTTTTTTAGTCTACAGGGTCTTATTACAATACCATTCTTGCTCCTTTTGTGGTCTCCTTGTAGTGAAACTGAACAAACTAATTAAAAATGTTCAGGACTCACTCATTTATAAAACGGGAATGTTCTGTTCATTTCTAACACAAGCATGTGCAGAGATTACTTGCTTGTTTTACAAGCATTATGTAGCATACAATCCCTTTGTTACAGAAGTTAAGACCTCAGCTACAGACATTTTGCTTTGGACTGAAAATTGGCATGCACTGCTTCCTTCAGAAGCATAATTCTTTTGGCATATTGCCCTTTCACATTTCAACAAGTCTTCCTTCTTGAACACAGCTTTTTACTTTCTGCTTTTTTCCCCTTGTTAAGAAGCCCCATCTTTCTTTTTCTCTCCCCCCCCCCGTTTTTTTTTCTTTTTAATACACTTGAACGTATACTTTGTACTTCACAGAAAGAAAAGCAAGGACTCTACGTCTACTTTATTCTTGTTTAATGTATGGTCAAAAGAAAATCATTCTCCTTGGTTTTGATCATTCTCAATTGATACGGTATTTTTTCTTTCCATCTCTGATTGAAACACATGTAGGTAAAAAACCTGCTTTTAAACAGCACATGTTAATGTTTTAATCCCTCCCTGAATAAAAAATTTAATTAATGAAACATTAACCTTTAATAAGAGTCAAAATGTTTATTTCATTGGCGGGCTGTATGTCAGACTGTCTTTATAAACCGAAGACCACAAATGGGACCCTGATAAATTACTAAATGGAGTGACACTGATCCTTTCCAGTAGAAGATGTTAGCATTATGGGCAAAACAGCTGGCTAACATGAGCATACAAACAGCTACCAAGATTTTGAACCAATATGCTGCCTCCTTACTTTGCAAGGGAAGAGTTTAAAATAAGTAATTCTGGGAGAAGATCAGGAGTCTTGCATGGGGTAAGGAAGCTTCCCATGACACATGGAGCAAATGAGAGACTGTAGCCCCAACCATACTGCTTCTGTACATAAGGTCTGTGTACAGGTTGCAGTCTACAACCACAGAGCTGGGAGCAACTTAAGACACCTCTTTACTAATGTCCAGTTTAGATTCACTCAAGGGAAAGTCTAAGCCAGTGCCTCATGACTATAGCTCATGCACAGTACAGGCCACCTGCATAAAATGGGAAATATTTAGTGATTCAAAACAGACTATGTCCTTTCAGGATGCGTCTCAGTTCCTGAAATCTGTTCCTATTATCTTCAGCAACAACACATCTTTGTCTCCTCACCAGGATATTGAAGGGATAAAATAAAGCAGGATTCCAGGGCACACAAATAATGGTGATGTGGTCCATGAGACAAGCTAGGATAGAGGGATACAAACTGGGATATTTCCCTTAACAGCAATCAATCCTTTAGCAGCCTTTATGACATTTATGGCAGCATAATATTACAAAAGCATCCATAAACTGGGAAGCAGAAACACATGAAATAAACAAGTAAAGAAAGTAATAGCATGACACTATTTTTTTCTGTTAATAAATACTTTCCTGGTCAGAGTCCAAAGACAGTTATAATTATTCTGAATTACTCATAAACATATTTTAAAGAGTAAGGGGAGAAATTAATTTAACCTGGATTCATCTACATGTTAGGTGTGTAAATCTGAGCTAGTTAGCCTATATTTCCTTTATAACTGTTGGAAAACATGTAAAGAACCCTCAGAGGGAAATTCATTAGTCTAAGTGAAACATCTTTGTTAGTGTGGGATGGACTGAGGTAACCCAATTCCTAGCATGAACTCATACATACAGCTTTTAAACAACAACAGTAGAGATGAAACCTACGTTGGATTTAAGCTTTATATGAAATTCCCTTCAGTATTTTTTTTCCCCATCATTTTTCTTCCCAAGTGTATTTACATAACAGGATAGACAAACTGCCCTCTTAGCCTACGTGTGCTGCTTGACTTGTCAAAAAATCCCATTTTCATTTTACACAAGAGCAACTGATAAAATTTGACAATCTTGCATTGAGTGTGAAATTATTCATGTAACTCCAGGTTTTACTGCTTCTCAATGCCATTTTTAATCTAATCACCTTTACATATTTATTAGCTTCCTCAGCTGGTTACATGAATCAAAGAACAGAAATCGTTGCAGAACTGAAAACTCATTTCATCGAACAGACCAGTATCACTCTCTTAGTGTCAGAACAGCACATTGCAGTTTAAAGTAAGGAAACATGGAAAGACAACCAGACCTAAGTCTTTTCATGAGGATTGGAATATTCTGTGAATATTTAAAATTATTTATTTAAATATAAAAATTACTCAGCTTGCATACATCACCCATCAAAGATTATGTTATTATTAAACACTTTCTTTAATTACCTATTCCTTTCACCTTGATTGCAGACTGTAAATTTCTCTACTATGTTTTTGCCCCACATCTATTTACTTTCATGTCTAAGGAACTGGAGGTAAGACCAGTACCGTAAAGCATGTTCAGGGACACATATATCTATATCTATCACATATACTCTTTCCCACGCAGCTGTCTCTAAGCAAATAAGATAGCTGTTATACTAGACAGCAGACATACTATGCAGACAGGAAGCCAGGCTTCGATTTAAAAGCAGGAGACTTAATACTAAATTCATATTAAAAAAAAGAGAAAAAAAAAAAAGCACAACAGCTGTAATCATCAGCAAGACCAGAAGTTCAACATTATTTAACTGAAACATCATACTCCAGTGCTAGACTGTTCAAGCACTGAAAAAAAATCAATCTGCATTGAACATTATTTAATTATAGTTGCTAAAAAAAGTGTTACAAATGTATAGAAGATTTTGCAGGTTAATTGAGTAGAAAATTAATAACCCATAAACTGTTTTTTTTTTGGTTGTTTTTTTTTTTTTAATATTTCAAACTACTGTCTATCAGCATTCAGACAGCTGTCAGAATAGGATTAAACTAACTGCTGCAGTATGAGAAAATGTTATAAAGGCATGAAGCAGCCACAAGAGTGAGTTAAATACGTATGTGGTGCTTGAGGTCATGAAGTACCAAAGAAGACCACTAAAGCTATATCAGAAATCAAACTTTCCTCAACATGAGACATCACCTCTCCTTTGTTTCTCTATGAGAACAGCAAGCATAAAATAAAGCATCTGTACTCATAAAATAACTCCCATGTAAGCAAGAGAGCCAAGATGGACGTGAGCTTATTCACCTCCAGTTCTACCTGCTATATGTACTACCATTACTTTTTTTACCTTGAGGGGGGAAGGGAGGGAGAAGAAAAGGAAAAAAATAATAAAAAAAGGGAGAGAGAAAAAAAATTGAGTTAATATGAAGCAATAGCAGCTGATCCTGAAAAGAGTCTGAGTTGATATGGGTGAGGTAGTGTCACAGGTGCAGGATATATTCTGTATGTTAATTTGATAAAGTAGGATATGCACAGATCAGAAAGGCATAAATATACTGCTGAGATCTGCCTATCTTGTGTGCTAAACTGCTTTGGATCCCTTGGAATTCTGGTTCTTCAACACAAAGAGGTCTATTTTCCAGTAATTACTGACATGTTTCGTGGCTAGTCTCTGTAACACTGGAATGTCAGCTTGCTTTTACCATGGCTGTTCCTAGCTGGACAAACTAAATGAAAAATAGTCAAATTCAAAGAGCTTGTCAGCAGCAGAACCAGAAAGAATTTCTTTATTCAGAAATCTGCTGAGAAAATTACTCCGATACTTATAAATATATATTATTAAAATACAAATCAGATGTGAATTATTAGTGTCAAGAAAAGGGAATGTAACTGAAATAAACTCTATGCATGATATTTATTTACTTGTTTTATTGTTTAACTGCAAAATAGAATTGAGATTTCAATGCTATTATTTCCTTTGTCATGTTATTGAACAGATAGGGTGAATACATTTAGTTTATAAAATGTTTATGAAGGCTGCAACTCAGAGTTTCTACTCATAATAGCTTTCAGGAGTGTGATTAGATCCCAGTGAAACTTGAATGACTACATAAAGTTAACTCTTCCTGAATAAGAATTAAAATAAGTTGTTATTTTCTGTTTGAGAAAGATTCTATTAACAAGTAGTAATACTTTTGAGATTAAAAGGACTGTTAGTCTGAAATAATGTTGGCCTGAAAGGGTGTTAACCTTACTAAATCCTAGATTAGCAGAAATCTTGCACAGATTTTTGCAGAGCTGAATACCCACCCAGATAAATAGAAATAGCCATTCAATTCAGAATTAGCTCCAAATTTTCTAATGTTTTAATTAAAAATCTTTCCTTTTGTTCTGAGGTTTTGTTGTGTTTTGTTTTTTTTTTTTTATTATTATTTTCCTTCTCAATAACAATTATGTATATTTACATAATGAAATGACCCAGTAAGGTACAAACCTATTCCAAACAGATTGTTTAATAAAGCAATAATAATTACAAAAGTAAAACATATGACACTTCGGCATTTTCAAATAATTTTCAACCATTATCCAGGTCGTACAGTGAAATATGCAGGCATTGTGATTTGTCCAGCCAGGTCTTTCATTCTCGTTGTTTTCCACTGCAGTAGATTCACTGGGGAACATCAGACCCTGGTAGCTGCCAGTTCTTTCATCTCAGAACCAGTTCTTTTTGAAATAAGGTGTCAGAGAAGCTAAACTTTCACCTGGACCCATTAGTTTCACATGTCTTTACTATCCTATGACAGACTTGCAGCAAAGAGAAACAGTATGCCAAAACCTCCCTGCACATGGTGTGTAATCAGTGATGCATGAAAGATGCCTGGAGAAGGCAACACAGGTAGTTTAACCATTTAGGAAAAAAAAAGCAAAATGAGTCAATAGGTTGAAACGTAAAATTTTATATCAAGTTAAGGAAATCATACTATTTCATTGTTGGGTATTTTTTGGTTTAGATTTTTGAATCTTTCTGGATTGGTAAACTGTGAATTTGGTATTGGGTACAGAGATTAGAAGGGAAACAAAAAAAAAATCTAGCAGGACTGCCAGGTTTGTTAATGCCAGGACTCTTACTCCAAGCAGTTCTGCAGCATTTGGCAACGATCGATTCCATTTGTGAAATAAGAGAGAGAAAAAAATAAAAATAAAAAGACTGAGCCATTCAGTAATTACCAGCTGAGATTCAATTTGAGGAACAGCTGAAAGAAGTGAGAGAAGGTCACACCAAATTAGAGGCCAAAACTCAGTGCTCTTGATCTTCTGAGCACCTGTGATTTGCTGCGTTGGAACCAAATTCCCCTTTCCTTTACTTAGAACAGGATCAGACCAATTCGTTTCAGTAGCGTTAGGGATTTCTCTCTTGGAACACCAATTCCTAGTACTGGTGACAAGATCCATAGGTAATGATGAAAGCGGTTTGGCTACAATTTAGAAAACAATTATACTATTTCCAAGGAGAATGAAAAGCTACAGATCTGAATTGTCTAAATTAATAGGCACTTTGGAATTAAGTTGAAAAGGAGGTTAGCCAAGACCTTTGCTGTTATAAAACATGGAGTTTATGGTTGTATATAGCCAGCTGTGTATGTCTTTAAGCCTTTATGAGGTAGTTTGAAGCCAAGAGTTGATTTGCTGCAAATTTAAATACTAAGAAAGCAGATTTAGGATGAATGTAATATTTTGCAGCATTCCTGCTTACACTAGCCAAAATTAAGAAGAAAAAAAAAACACAAACCACACACACAAAAAGGGAGAAATCTGCTTTAGCTTGCTAAAGACGTAACAGAACATTTATTCATGGAATGGCAGGGGGTGGGAATGAGGGGGAAGAACAGAAATGAGAGCTGATAGGGAACATTTGTTGTATGCAAAATTGACTACAGTGTAGAAAGTACTAAAGTGTGTGACTAAAGCGTATCATATACAAAATGTTCTGTGCCACATCTAAATCAGCGTTCCTCTGTGCCTGGTAAATAAAATAACTAACTCCAGTGTTTAGGTATTTTGTCACCCAGACGTGCTAAAATACTCCATTCCTCCTTCGCCTGTTTAAGGGAAGTCTATATGGAGGGCTTTGCCAATGTTAAATCCTGGGTCACACCTACGTTTATGGTTGCAGCTGAATTAGTCTTTTTAATTCCCTTCTGTACCCCCATCAGCTCAATCTGGTGCCCTTTACATTAAATTGGAGTCTGGCAGCTTTCCAAAGACTAATAAAAGTTTGCTGAGACAACAATGTGAGCAATTGACTGCTTATCTTAATGATGTCCTATCTTCCTCCAAATAGGAGGACTCTTACAAGTAAGGGATTCAAGAGCTGAACATGTTTAGACTAGTGAAAGGCAGTTGAGAGTATATTAAATCACAGTTTACAACTATTTATAAGGGTTACAAGGCACTAGGTATTACATTTTTATATTGCAAAATACATGGAGAACTTCTGTTGTCACTTCAGCCTGACTGTGGTGAAACAGGATTAATGTCTACTCAAGCAGTCAGAAAGGTAGGCCAGGGAAAGCAGCAATACTTACTACTATTATTTTTAAAGCTTTTCAGATGTGTGTGAAATAAAACCTATAGGTAGATACCTGGACAGATAAACTGCACAGCAGCAGAAATACCTTTTGCCTGGAGGGCTTTTTAGTGTTCAGCACATCCAATCAGTTAATTGAAATAGAAAGAAAATAGCAAGGCAAAATGGTTTGCTCTGGATTGCAGGCCATTGGCACCACGTTGAGAAGCAGAATTTGGTGCATGGAGTTTAACGGATTTGACAAGAACCTGTTATATCTCTTTACCAATTAAAGGCTGTTTTCACACACCTTAAATAAATAAATAAATAAACCATGAATAATTGTGCAAAGGGCAGTTACCTTAAAGATTCAGGCCAGTGTTTCAGAAATTCTGTGGCACCAGCATTTAAGTCAACTTTACAAGTGGTGAAACGGCTGAAAGTTCTACAAATTGTTATGTGGTTATGTTTGTGGTCCTAAGCTGATACACAAAATACCTGCTCAAATACCAAAGTAGTGTTCAGAGTCCCTCAAGCCTTCTCAGCTTCTCTCATCTGTTGTAATCTGTGCTGCAGGATGGATTTATAGTGTTGTCTTTAATAGCTGCCAAGGGAACTTTCTTCTACAAGTACTTTTGAACCCATTGATGTGTATGACCTCCTGAAAATCCTGTGGCATTGAATTCCACAGTGTAATCATATACCGGATGAAAAAGTGCTTCATTTTGTTAGTTTCATACCAGATAAGCTGTTTTTCTGTTTCTTAGGGTAATACAAGAACTTTCTCCTAACCATTTCTCACTCTCTTTTTCAATGCAGCTCATGATTTTGCATACCTCTATCATACTCTCTCACTTTTCTCATCTCAAAAGTCATAAATTACTTACTGGATCTTTATAGAAAAGGCTTTGTTGTTACCTGTCTTTTTTTCATTCTGTCTCCTTTTTCAGATGGAGAACAGGATTTCTACATAGGCACAAAGATATAGGCACAGTATTTTTTTTTATATTTTTTTCTTTCCTTTGGCTTAATGTTTGCATGCTTTATTATCTACTGGTTTTAACAGGAATGCTCTATTTTCCTTTATGACAGACAGGTCTTTATTGCTGAGTGGAATTTCTAAAAAGACCAGGAACAGTGACTTTTAGATCCACTTCCAGACTGACAAAAGCTAATTTAGAGATTGCCTCTATTTATGTACAGTGATAATTTCTCTCCTGTGAGTATTGCCTTGCAACTAATAGCAATTGTCTTCCACCTGTGATTGTATCTCCTTGTCACTCAGCATCATGAAAACCCTCTGCAACTTTTCATAATGTATTTCAGTCTGGAATGTCCTAAATCATTCTCTGTTACCTGCAAATTTTGTCACTTTGCTACTTGCTCTCTTTTGTGGATCACTTATGAATATTTAAAAAAAAAAAAAAGCTGGTCTTGCACAGATTCTTTTGGTGAGAACTGTAAAAATTGGGCTTTTTTTATCAAATCTTGGAACAGTTATTATTCTTTTTCTCTTATTCCTGACAGCCTTTTTTCTTGGACACCCTCAAGTAAGTAGTTTTTCCTTGTTGTTTTGGGTTTGTTTTAGGTGGTTTTCTTTGGGGGGGGGAAAGGGAAAGTTTGTGGTTTTGTTTGTTTGTTTGTTTAAATTCCAGCTGTACTATAGAAACCTAAGAAGTTTTTGTTTTGAATTTTGTTTGTTTGTTTGAGGGGTCCTGATGTTTTGGTTTCAGGGTGGTTTTTTTTTTTAATACTGGTTGAATACTGATGGAGGTGTGAGAAACACAAAATATTTTTTAACCCTTTTTTACTGTATCATAGCTTAACATGACTATTAATTCTATCATTTTAAATGCATTTTAACAATTTACCCAATTGGCAATTTAACCTATTTGTCTAGTATAGAACTCAGACCAGAATATCCATAACCTTCTTAATATTTCTCAGTGTTACTTTTGTCCAATTTACCTTTCAGGATGCTCTCTTTGATCTTTTCTTAATATTCAAAGATTTAATGCAAAAGTAACTGCTATGCCATGGTCTACCTGGTTGTATAGGCTTTTTTTTAAAAAAGTTTTGTTTGGATTTTTTTTTCTAATTCTCCAGATTTCATGGTATACTTTCTTTTGCTTCTTCCCTTAATTACCCTCTCATAACGCATTTGCTCTATGAAATTACAATTACCATCTCATTCCATGGCTCAGCATCCCTCGTCCACCAGGCATAATTGCCCCCTTGCGGTTCAGACTCTGGTGTTACATCTGTAACCACTGGCTCTGAAAAAGAAATATGTGCTAGAGTTTCTTCCTCCCCCAAAGAGATAAACTCATATGGATAGACTTATCATTAAGTGGCAGGAGCAGCAGCTGATATGAAGTTCCCTAGGAATCAAAGGGAGCCAGGAAGCATTAATGGGAGGTGTTGCTTATAGCTCTACTCAGTATTGCTGGATAAGGCTTTTAGCCTTCCTGGTCTGTCCCTGTTGCTTGCCCCCCTCTTTGAGAAAATAAAACAAGTTTAATACATCATGCATTTAGTTAGCTGTTCTATATTGAAAATTAACTAGGCTTCCTTCAGCAGCAAAAAACCCAGGAAGTGGTGGTTTGATTTTGCTTTTCACATTTTCCTTTCCTCTTTGTCATTATACAAGTCATACATTTCCCAACTCAATGCCAATTTCCGGCTCTGGTGTCCAAAGATCTTTGAAAAAATTTTGATCTGAGAAGGGGTATGGCCTATTTCATTCCTAGTAAATATTTTTTAGTCCTGCATGTTTTCTCCTGGTATGGATAGATGGATTTCTCTTTCAGCAGGGAATTCACACTTCCCTACCTCTACTTTTATGTGCATAACTACATTTTAAAAGAAACGATGTTATGTCCTAGCTAGACATTATTTCCAGATGGTTGAAGTCCCTGAAAGTTTAGTAAAAAAAAAACTAATTGAAGATATTTAAGAATTATTTGGGCAGATAATGAAGTTTGAACTGGTGTTTGAAAAAAAGAAAAAAAAAAAAAAAAAAGAAAAGAAAATCCAGTCCTCTATCAGTAAGCTAACAGAATAACCCTATTCAACTCTTTTCTTTCTTACAAAGAAGAATCAGTCTAAGAAACACCTACTTTTTCTGATATTGATGTAGTCTATTAGACTACATAGACTCAATTTTACTCTTTTCAAACGTGTAGCTATCTTTTTTTTTTTTTTTCATTCACTATAGTGTATTGCTTTCTTTTGTTTTATGTACATCAGATTTCGGAATGTTAGGAAAATATCCTCATACTGGATAATAATACCCTAAGAAAGAAAGTTAGCCCACATTTTTTTCTGAATAGTTGGGCCAACATAAGAAGGGATCAGAGTCTATCCTGACTTGTAAAGAATAGCAAAATTTCTTGTTTATCTAGAAATTAAACTGTCCTTCAGGAGCTGAAAGCTCTAACATGCTTTGTGTTAAACAAGTTCACTTCAAAATTACTTCCTGTTCTCTTCAAAGATTTTGGTTTGGGGGTTGTTTTTTTTTTCAGTTTAATTCTGTGAATTGAGAAGATATGGATGAAATCATCTGCAGTGGTTATGGCTCACTGTTGACATCATTACTATGGAAAAATGAGTCAAAGTTCAGGATGAATGTCAGGAATTATTACTTTCTCTTCGTTTCAAAACAAAGACTCCTACTGGGATGAAATATTTACAGTGGGATGTTTTTTACTTCCCAAATAAAGGCAAGGCTCAATTTCGTGTTATAGTATGGATAATATATTTTATTAAAAAATCAATGAATGGAAAGGGTATTTGTAGAAACTTACTCTCCAAGAATTCTGATCTTCCTCAGCTGCTTTTATTCTTTGTTTCAACTACCGAATATCTCAAACGGCCTTTTGCATTCGCTATGAATTAATTTTGATTTAAAGCAATAGTTAGCTTTCATGATCTAGATTATCACATTTTAATCTAGATCAGTTATACTCTATACCTGTTACAGTCAGTGCATTAACAAACCACAGTATCACTGAGACCCAGACAGAAGAGAGAACTAGACCAGGTTTCATCCACCTTTCCAAGTGACTGAACCAGAAAGTTATTAATAAACTCACGCTGATCGGTCCTCTTACTCCAAATTTCATCAAAGATTAAATGAAATAATTTTTGGAGCAGGATTAAGATGTATTTAGGAATCAAGAAAGGCAATATAACTTGGTACTTGATAAATAAAACCAGGTAGAATCCACCATACAGCATACCTTGTATTAAGAAAGACCATATCTTAAATAACTAAACTGTCATGACTTTATAAACATTGTAAGATCAAGACAAATGTATCAAACAGGTGAGAACCAAGAACATTTCATTTGACTTCCTCTGGTCTGCTCTTCTGAAGGAAAAGGGAGTTTCTTTCATCAAAAGAAACAGATATTCTTCTTTTAAACTGCTGGAATTTGCTGTGTTACTATGCCCACCACCAAGTGTCATATTGTCGCAGAAGAGGCAGCAAAGGGATAGCTGTAGCCTGGTTGCAACGTTAGAGTTCTACGTCCTCTTCCTTTGGCCAAATTAATTAATCTTGTTCTGTCTGTCCACCTGTCCATCTTTATACTGCTTGTCAGTACTCAATCATCTACGCTGGGAGTGTAGGCAGAGCTTAAGGAGGATTCAAAACCACTGTGAAGATAAGATACTTTCATGTCTGCTCAGAAGCAAAACTACAGACTGCAAGGAAAAACTTCTGTTGAATTACAGTCATGGCATGACTGCAGCTCTTACCTGCAGCTGGGAGTAAACCAAGTTAAATGCCTTTCATATACTGTGAATGTACATTCCTAAGTTAGATGAGTTGTATAAGGTCCCACCAGCTGCAGGATCACATATGTTTCTTCAAGACAGCCTCCCTAAGGACTGTTCTAGCAGTTAAAGAATAACTTTACAGATACTAATTTCTAATTATATGTAGACTATTAATAATTCTTTGTCATCACTGATTCGGACTGGTTTCGTACCAGCAGCAAACCAGAAATGAAAATTTATAACTTACTCTCAGCAAAAGTAAATTTTGCTACCATTTTCATATTAATTATATATTATTCCCATATGATATATTGAAGGAACATTTTTGTCTATAGATAAATAAATTAAAAACCTGTGCTTATGTTTACGTAAAACAGAGGGAGAATTAAAGTCTATATGATATCTAATTTAGGAATATATCTTCATGTGGCAACTCAGAAATCACTATAACAGAAATCAGTATAACAGAATTAGTTGCATATTGTTCACAGAACAATGGGAGACTCGGCTGGTTAACCCACATGAATTTATCCCATTAGCTACACAAAGATTTAACACCACATGGATGTGTACCATCGCACACTACAAATTCATCATTTATAATTGATCGATATTGTTGAGCACTTCTGAACAGTCCTCACTTTACTCACAGCAGTGCACAGGGCCAAAATCAGATTACAGCAGGTCAGTGAGGAGTGCAAAGAATGACTCAGTCAATGTCATAAACCACTCTGGGCCTGCCTGCTGCCACCTTATATATTTAGACAATGTAATCAAATTTTCAAGGACAACTTCTTTGAAAATTTGATGTAATTTCACTTGTACTTTTTAGTCCTTTTGGATTTAGAATGGGAATATAGTGCTTTATGCACATGGTTTAAGTAAGGTCCATAGCAGCAATCTGACAAGCACAGGGCGTTGCACTTTTAGCTGCTTTCACATCACTGCATGTCACACTAGCTCTGAGTGTCAAGATGCTAGTGAAGGGTAGGCTAGCAGAAGTTGAGAGTCAGTGAGATTAAAAATCAGCACTTAAAAATGAGTTTATGAGTCAAAAGAGCACTGTGGACGTCAAAAAAAAAAAAAAAANACAAAGGGAGAAAAAATGAAAGCAATCCTGACTTCAATACGTGCCAACTTAGGTGACACATCAAAATGGACATTTGGCAGGAGATGGATGCTACAGAGCACAACTCCCCTTACAAATTTTGCTTGAGCATTTGCTTGTGTAAGAAACTTACAACAGAGAGAAGAGTATGACCCTCTGATCTCTTTTTATCAAGGGCAACAGCTTTACAAGAGGATGGCGTTTCACAGGGAAAGCAATGCCAGCTTGTGAGTCTGTTTCATTACCAACATGCCTGTTAGCTGCTGGAACACGGCAACCAATCTTTGTTCTGCAAGAAGCTGGCTAGAAACGCTGTCTGCACACCACATTTTAAATTTGCAAAATTACAGCAGGTAACTCCAATTTCATACCCTGCTTCCCTCATAACTTCATTTCTCAGTGAAGGTCACAGCCTTCTCTGTATGCGCAGAATAGTTTTCACCTCCAATCTTGCCATCAACAACAAAAGAAGGACAGTACAGGTGGTTTCTGTGAAAAGTCTTGCCTGGGGTTTGCATGATATCCAGGCAAACTTTAGGTTAAATATTGTAGACAGTGGATTGTGCAACCAAGGTTACAAAAGCAAAGTCCAGCTCTACATTGTGTATACTTGCCACAAACTTCCTGAAATTTCCCTGCCATTTTTTCCCTTGCTAACCCACTGTCCAGTGGTAATGCTTTATTACCACTAGAAGCAAGAAGCAGATTGCAGATTGAGATATTTAACCATAGGACAGGAAAAGTATCTTTGTAGACTTAATGGATTTATCAATCAGGGATATCAGTCAATAATTATAAACAAACTTATCTACTGTCATTTTAGGTTTTGTGAAGCATCCCTCTTGACTGCATCTTTATCTGCTGCTCAGGAATGGCAGTAGGGCAAGGCATTCTATTAACTGCAATTATATTAATTATTAAAATGTAACTAAGGCTGCCTACTGAAACAGTTTCTTTAAAGGGAGTCTCTGATAGAATTCTCTGTCTAAGTCTCAAGGTCCCTAGAAGGAAGACAAGCCTATAAATTCTGTGGCAATAATTGAAAACAGCTCACCATAGCAGCCAATTCAATTATAGTGGCTCTCAGAATGAAAGATTCGATTCATTGGATCAGTGGGTGAGTTTTCCTATGTACTTCATGTGGTTTCAAGGTACACATAGAAAGCAATGTTTGGTGCTAATCTTTTAAATAAAAACGGAGTGGGCAGATGAACAAATAGAGCTATCCCTAACATTTCTTTGCCATGTGTGGCAGAACTCTCAGCTCTGTCTGACACGGGCATCTGCTTAGGAAACCTTTGACATGCTCATAGTTCCCTTCAGGTTGTAGGCATGTACTTAACATCATCCTTAATCTGGGTGGAACTAGTCAGGTTAGAGAATAGCAGGGTCATGAAATATAAATTAAGGTTATTTAATGTAACAGATGCTAAAGTAAGCATAAATACTCTTATTGTGAACATGAGAACACTTCTTCCTATAAAAACAATACTTGTAAATTTACTCTTTGTGCATTGAATTTACAATCTGACTAGAAAGGGTCGTGGATCAAGTCATTAAAGTAGACAGGGAAACATTGGTATAAAATCAAAACTGTGTTGTTGTAAAACAATGGAGACATACTGATTTGCTAAAGAGATTTGCACACAACCTGACAAAGTAATGGTGTTCTTACAGTGATTAAAAATAAATATGGTCATAACAATATGGGTTTTTTATAATGTAGAAAAATAACAGAAGATTTTATTAATCATATGCAACATAAAAAGAGTGAAAAGCATGAAGTAGGATCTGAAATCAAACTACATATTTTCTAAGTAGCACTGTTTTCTAATTATTAAGTAACACCTTTTTTTTCAGATTTTTCATTTCTGCAATAAATTTTGCAGGTATGTTCTCACACTTAATTAAAACAGTTGCTGAAATTTTCTTGAAGTAGGTAATTCAGCATTTCAACGATATCCAAGAAATGCATACACAAGAAAGAAATTTCGCTTAGTCAAATGATGTGTTTGAGAACTATGTTTGCCTTAAATTATTACACCAGACTATGAATGCCTGCTATTTATTACTTACTACTTTTCCAATATAATTAATCACTCTAAAAACAAACAAAAAAGCAGCCCTTTGACGCAGGGCTTCCATTATCTTTGACAGTGTGACTAAAATTAAATTCCCAATGCAATATTAAAAAAAGCATTGCTTATGTTTAAAGTAACCTTTAAATCTAAAATTTTTCCAGTTCTTTCATAAAAAGATAGCAATCATAATAGTTTCCATCTAGTGTATCTTGGGTTTTTGAGTTGTGGTTTGTTTGGGTTTTTTTTATACCTCATTGAAAAATATTGGCTGTAATTTACAAGTCATGCTTTCAGTCTCTGGTACAATTGAATGCATCAGACGAGGAAGTGTTTTCATACATTTTCCTACATATACTTTGTTCTTTAAAATATTTTCACATTTTTTTTCCTTTTTTTTTTTTTTCATTTCATCAAGAATAGTTCTGCATATCTATGGGTCTACAGGCCTAGGTAATAGCTCGATGTACCTGTATTATAATCAGTGACTTTACAGTCATTCACAGCTATGTCAATGTGTTGCACTATCTGTAAAACCATTCAAACACCTTCTCCTTTTGTAGTGAGATTAGCAGCTCCTGAACTCTATACTAAGTGAAGAAGAAAAGACAATCCTGCCTTGAAAGAGGAAAATAATAAATTCTTCCTTCAACCACCTCAAACACAGTTGACATTTCACAATAATTAACAGGGAATAACTCTTCAGGGCAATGAATAATTATCTTCCAAAAAATCAGCTTGAGGATGTTTGCCAATCACATTGCACAACTTGAGCCCTTTTACTGTCCTTTCACAGAATAATGAAAATCAGGTGGACTTGAGTGAAAAATTATAGCTGCATCCCTTTGGCCTAGATCATGTAGAGAGGATTGACTATACTTAGATCCTTCTGTCATGGAAAACCTAGAAGATCCATAATGTGGTGAAGATGCATCCTAAAGTAGATTTCAGTGCAGCATTCATACACACTTATTTTTTAAGAACTGAATCTAACGGGCAAAAATTTAAAATAAGAAAGAGGAATCAGTTTCAGATTTAGTAGTTTTTTCATACTCAAGATTATTAACAGTATGATTCAGTTCCTTGGCTTGAATTTGTAGGTTTGGATAAGATATTTATTTTTCTGTTTAGACATATTTTGCACTGTTTTAACATTAGTGAATACAATATTCCTCTTTATTCATCAAACTAAATTGATAAATAGCCAGATATTTGATGGTACTTTGCAAATATTAATTAATTAATCGACAAAATATGTTCATTGATTAAGTAAATTTCATACCAACAGATGAAAGCTCACCAATTTTTTTGTTTGTTTTCCTTGGAGGCCACCCTGGAGTAGAATTCAGCTACTCTAAAAATGCATAGCAAGGCTGAAAAACTGTTAGGAACAGGCATTGAGCAGAAATTCTATCCATAAATTACAAAGTGGTTAGAGTGTAATTGATCATGCTGCATTTTTTTGATGGACAAAAGTCAGAAATTATTCTTATTTGAGATTGGTGTAACATTTTTAATAACTGCAAATAACCAATATTTTGATTTTATGTTTCAGTGAAATGCATCAGTGTTGGTTATGACAATGTTATGCTATTTTTAAAAAATAAATAAATAAAGTCCAGAAAGTAAACTAAAAGTTTTGTCCTATTTATAATACGGGAATCAGAACACCCAATTCCAGGTTGTTCTTCACCTTTGTTATTTGTTAACTTTGGACAAGAAAGCTCAACACTACACTTCAGTTAGATATCTACATCAGGAATGCGGTTGTTTTAGTCATCTTTCTTAATGAAAGGTAAGAGTAAACATGTCATTGTTACTACTCTTTCACTGAAAATGATGTCGCCTAAATTGTGCTTTATTTCACTGGGATCTATGAATCAAAACTTTAGACTTCCATGGATCTCTGGTGATAACAATGTTAAAAACTCTTTGACCTGACTAGTTCTTCTCTACTCTTCACCCAGCAGACAGGGAGGTGGGTATTACATGGATGTTAAATTTATGAACAATTTCAGGATTATGAGCCCAAATCCATTGTTTTTTTACAAACAAATTTACAAAAAAATTACCTTTGTCTCTGTTGGGTACATAGTCTTTGATGTCACAAAATTATGTACTTTGATTGTACTAAGAAGATGGATCACATGCTTGATGTTCAGGACTGGAAAGATCAAAAAATGGGATATCTGCAAGTCATATACTAAGAACAAACCATGATGGTCCTGTCTACCTGATATCCTGATGTCTTCCCTTTGCATTTTATTGATGTGCCTTAGATCCTTAATGCAGAAATTGATTAAATGGAAACTAGACACTTGTCCAAATGTTTAAACAAATACACTTCAGAAACATTCTGAGGCATCAGGAACAAATTTAGAAGGAGTTGTCACTGATTATGCTAGTAAACTGCTTTTCCTTTCCAAACAGGATGGCTAAACTCAGCCTGACTGCTGCAGTGAACCATGGAATTTCCTGAATGCCGAACTCCGCATGGGAATTATTCCCTGAAAATATCAGTTCAAAGAGACAAAATTGGTTTCCCAGGGAACCTGTGGATGTGCCATCCCTGGAAGTGTTTAAAACCAGGCTGGATGGGGCTTTGAGCAACATACTCTAGTGGGAGGTGTTTCTGCCCATGGCAGGGGGATTGGAACTCGATGACCTTTAAGGTCCCTTCCAACTTTATCTGTTCTATGATACTATGAAATTAATCCCAGAGAACACCCTGATAATGCCAGGAAAAAATGTCACTAAGTGTGTTTGAATTTTCTACAATGGATTTGGGAACATAATCACCATATGAATCATAGAATCATAGAATGGTTAGAGTTGGAAGGGACCTTAGAGATCATCAAGTTCCAATCCCCCTGCCATGGGCAGGGACACCTCTCACTAGAGCAGGTTGCTCAAAGCCC
>VXBW01005319.1:439187-517525 GCA_013400375.1 Thinocorus orbignyianus
AAGCCATGTTGGCTGTCTCCAATCACCTCCTTATTTTCCATGTGCCTTAGCAGAGATTCCAGGAGGATCTGCTCCATGATCTTGTCAGGCACAGAGGTGAGACTGACTGGCCTATAGTTTCCTGGGTCCTCTTTTTTCCCTTTTTTGAATATTGGGGTTATGTTCCCCTTTTTCCAATCCGCGGGAATTTCACCAGACTGCCACGATTTCTCAAATATGATGGAAAGTGGCTTTGCAACTTGGTCCGCCAGCTCCTTCAGGACCTGTGGATGAATTTCATCAAGTCCCATGGACTTATGCACTTTCAGGTTGTTCAGGTGGTCTCAAACCTGATCTTCTCCTACTATGGGCAGTTCTCCATTCTCAGAGCCCCTGGTTTTACCTACTGTGACTTGGGCAGTGCAGTTAGAGCCCTTGCCAGTGAAGACTGAGGTGCCTATAAAAGTGGTCTCAGGCAGATCTCCTATATTATCCTGTTGGTCTTCTCTATCTAGGCTACAAACTCTCCAAGGGGTGGTAGATGAAAAGGTTTATCCTGCTAAACATTCATTTAGCAATTATCGTTACATGTCACTATTCTCAGCTGAGGGTGTGGTGTCTGTAACTGAATATAGTGTCAGTCACATCAAGTTACACTAATGATCACTCAGTACAATGAGTGCTAAACTCTGTATCTTTCCAGCATATTTTCTATGCATGTGAAATCTACATCCAGAAATGTCTTTTTTTTTTTTTAAATTATATTTTTACCTCAAGAGATTTCCTATGTTTTTACTAAAATGCAAGTATTTTGTTAGATGACATAATATGTTTTTTAAATATCTGAAAGTAACTAAATCCTACATTTATGGCTTTTCTTTCAGTTCTTAGGATGCTGACATCTTTAACTTCAGCATGCAGTGGCCTGGCTTCTTAATATAAAAGGCTTCTTTTACATAAAAATGAAGAGTTAAATTCTGCTGTCAGTTATGCTGATGGAAGTCTGTTGATATCCCTGGGATAGCACCAGAATGATCTGGCACTACTTCTATTCCCTGAATTTGACAGCCCCTAGTGTGGCTCTTTTTAAGAAGAGGATAGTTTTCTCTGTCATATTCAATAATTCAGATCATTTGAACTTAACTGAATAGCATGCTTAGATGCTTAGAATACTGGAAAGAACCCTCTGGCACAAAAGTTTATTTTGCTGTACATTTTATTATCAGCAAGTAGACTGGAGGAGAATTTTTGTCGGTGTTTTCCTTTGTCAGCTACTCATGGACCCAAATGTATATTTCTTTATTGAGTCAACACAGTAGATGACTTTTTGCTGCCTTCATACTCATGTTTCCTGACAGTGGAAACTTCCAGTCAGGACAAAGAATGAAACAAGCTTCAGTTTTTGGCACTGAAAACTCCCATGACAGTATTTTCCTCATCTTTACAATAGCAATACAAATAAAAATACCCATAGTGATGTTGTAAATACATTTCAAAGGGGTTGTGCAGGCTGATATTTCCAATCTTTCCCCAGCTGTTTTCTTTCAATGTGTCCTCTCTTTGAGTTCTTTTATGTCCTCAGTCTCCAATAATTTCCCACACATACTATAACCTTACTAACCTTACTGCCTTTCAAGACATAGTTAACTCTATGACATGAAAAGCAGAGGTCGACTAGAAAATTTAGAAGTTAGAGTGCTCTGTTGTTACATAGCAGTAGGGAAACCTTTGAGGATTGTCAATAATATTTAAAATTTATCCTCTTCCAACTACTTCTGTAGGTCCAAGTCATGCAATCCAACTTCCAACCTGACAAAGGAAGTGTCTGAGACTAAATGTCTCAGCACAGAGGCTGGGGAGTGATTACTCAGCCAGTCTTATTACTCAATTTGTGATGGTATGTAAGACCCTCATTTCCCAACCAGACTCCTCTTGTGCTAGGAAATTTTTTTTTTTACAAATAATAAACTGAAAAGGATAGGTAGGCTGGGACAGGTGAACTACTAACCCAATTACTTGTGGAATAGCCATTCTCAGAATTAACAAGAGAGAGTCAACCCATCAAACTGATATATTTTAAGAGCTTGCAATTCCTGCTGTAAGGAATTGTCTTTATAACTGAACCCTAAGAACGTCTGCCTTGGCTTCAAGTTGTTAACCCAAATGCCATTCAAGTCCTGACAGCTTTAACATATTGCTGTGTCTGAATTTAATATATAGATAAGCTGAGAAACTCTTTGCCCCAAAATATTGTTGATGCTGAGTTACATAACTTTTTTAAAAAATAAGAAATAATGATGGAATTAAAATCCATCAGAGGAAGTCTTTGACATACAAACTGCTGGAAATTTGAGTCCTTTGGGAAACAATCTCTGTATATTTACTTTGTTCCTACACTTGTCTTCAGGTGGCTGCTACCGGCCATTTTGTGAAGTTGTAATAAAGGGACTGATGCAATATAGGAGGTGTTATACTCTCCTCCAAAAATAAGTTCTGAACTGGATCTGTTGGACAAATACCCAAGGTCTGAAAGCAGCATTGCTTCCTTTAAGCAGCACTAATATTTGATCAAACAATCTATATATCTGATGTCAAAGCCCTGGTGGACACAGATGCGGTGCCCCAGAAGCACTCTTCTCCCAGTGAGAAAGTGGAGATCTCTCTGCATAATGGTCCCCAATGATTCTGGATGTGTACCTCCCACAGGGCAAGATCCCAGGTATATCGACCTGCTCCATGTGGCTTCCAGACTAGAAAGGACTTTCACATGAACAAAGAGCAAGGGCAGAAAAGCATGGGTCTTTCTATACACGTGCCTTTAAATAATAGATGTGAGTGAGAGAAAGAAAAATACAGATTTTGTTAAGACTCTGTTTTTATTTCCATTCACCTACTTAAAATTGCTGACGTAGTCTGTGCAACGGCCAGGATTATATCTCTTCTGGATACTTCATATAGTTATACCATATCAAATTGCAGTAACTCCAGCTGCTTAGAAATAAAATAAGCAAAACAAACTTGTGAGCTCTACTCCTGCACTTCATCATGAAGTATTTATCTTTAAATAAAAAAAAAATAAAAATAAATAAAAACTTTAAATAAAAATATTAAAAATTTTTTAAAAAAATAAGCTCATGTGCACTACTCCTGTACTTGATCTTAAAATCTTTATCTTTAAATCTTCTCTTTATCTTAAATCTAAAAATAAGGCTTTTTTTTTTCCTTTTTTCTTTTAAAGAAACTACCACCATACTTGTTACTGTTATGGATGACTTGTCATCAAAAACAAATTGAGTCCCAGAGTTCAAACTAGAAAATTGTATTTTGGCTGAATGGGTGAGTCTCTCATTTCAGAGGTAGAACATTAAGACAGCAATGTCTAGGGGATGTATCTGCAAAAGTGTATTGATTTTTAATAAATATAATATACCAGTCACTTTGTAATAGCAAAGATACATGAAACACAGTACAGGATTTCTGGTCTTTCTATGTACATTCTCATAAATATAGTTACATATATATATTTATAATCCAATAAGAATGCTTTGCACAAGGCAAAATTGACTTGCACAACACCACTCCCCCCGCTCCCCCCCCCCATAAAAACTTATACATATATATGAAAAGGTGCTCTTGTCCTTTCTTATTCCTTCCTGTCTTTTAACACTACTTTTAAACACGACTTTTTCACGAGTATTTATATATTAGATATTTCACACAGTGCAACAGAAGGAGAGTATGGACAGTGTTACAAAACTCTTATTAACAAATTTTATACCTTTTTCTCTGCCATATCCTTAACTGGGAGTATCCAGGATCACAGAAAAAAGTAACAATCAGACTGTAAATTGATCATCCCCTGAATACCAAAAGCCAGTTTATGTATCCACTTCATGAGCATGTCCATGAATCCCTGAAAGCAGGTTTTGGGATCAAAATGACTCCTTACCCTTAAAAAGACTCATATTCACTTACCCAATGAGAATTTTGAATCTTTGTGAAAAAGACCAGAAGAAATCTTAGGCATGGACCTCTTGCGAAGGTAATTACTCCTTTGACACTGTTACATGTGAGATGTTACTGCTCTGAGTGAGTTTTCACAAATCTCATGTGTATCATAATGTTGGAGGAATAAGCCTGGTGATGATAGTCATCTTCACCCATTTACAGCTACTTCCCACTTTCTGAGGGTTCTAGTGATGAGTATTCCAAATCTTGGAATACCCAATTAATCGCAAACTCAACCTGTTCTTATTCTTCATATGGAATTGCACTGATAGAAAAGCTGTCCATGAGAGGAATTAGATCCAGGTGTCACTCATTTCGTGTAAAAGTTCCTATTCCCAAAGCACCGGGAATTAGATGCAAGTGTTGGATACAACAGTGTTTCCCACCCTGTAAGGTGGATGATGTGGTCTGATAAAACAGTAACCCAGTATGCTAGGGCTTTGTATAAGTATTTGCTGCAGACACAAAAGGCTCCAATCCAGGAGGTCAGAGAGGGTATTTGGAAAACCAAAGTTTTCCATTAAAACCAAAGAGATGCCCTGGATTTTAGTTCAGAGCAATCAATTCATCGATAGGTGATACGACAGAAGACAGAGATTTCTTGAATATTGGGAAAAAAAATTAGATTGGATTATAAAATTCATTTTACTTTCAGACTAACCATACCATCAGTTCTCCGGTAACGTGTTTTTCCACTATGATCTGCAAATTGCTTTTAACACAAGCGCACACACACAAAAAATCAGGACTACAGATGCTGGGTGTAAGCTAGTAAAACCAGCTGGACTTTTCCTAACTCCATATGGAGCCATTTTAAGCATTTTTACTTTTCTTACAGACTTTCTTCACAAAACAAATAGTATCCCAATAAATAACTGCTAACCCTCTATATATTGAGGAAAATTTTCAGTCCTCTATACTGCACTGCATAGATTAACAATTATAAAAAAATCAATCTGTGTGTCTTCACTCACCTGTACAAGCAAACAAAAGACAGTGTTTTTTTTATGTTCACCAATCTGGAAATAGATGAATACAGTTTTTGGAGTTACTGTTTACTTCAATGTGTTCTAATAGTCCAAACAAATATACTTTGATTACTTCACATGACAAGCAACTGTTATGTCCTGCATTATGTTGCAGTGATTCAGCATAACTGATAAGATAGATGCCAATATGTCTGAAATAAATACAATAAAGGTGATGCATTCTTTGCTGAGATATTAGTATTCATTTTGCAGACTGTGTTCTAAATGAAAAATACCGTGTCATTTAAGATTAAGTACCTGTTTTGGTATCATAACAGAGGTATCAAAAATCTTATTAAAAAGAATCATAGTGCTGTTTTTTGTCTAATAGCAAAACAGAAAAAAATCAGTCACGTTATCACTATAAATTAACAAATTATTCCTCAGAAAGTTTCATTAAAATACCTTAAATCAACTTTCATATTCCTCCAACTACTCTTGCCTTAAAAGTTTTCATTTCATAATGTCCGTCCACAGATTATTTTTATTAATATCATTGTTAAAAATTTATTTGCCCTTCAAACAGGACCATATTTTGTATCTGTGTTCTTGTCCTAAAAGAGCTGCTCCTCCCATAACACCCCATCTGAGTCATACAAGTATCCCCGTTCTCACTGCTGAGCTATAGAGAAGTGACAGAAAGAGCAATGTCAATGGTTTATATATGACTGTCAAAGTTGAAAATTTCCAGTTAGCTTTCATGATGCTGGTCATTGTCTGACAAATCATTTATTTAAAAGTGTGCACTCCGTATCTAGATTTGCAAAGATACTAGGTATCCACACATCTCTCTGAATGCCTTGATTTATCGTTTTGACATTACTCATATCCTGAATATTGTTGGGCAACTCCACTGTCACCAGAATTCCCAGTGGTCTCCAACCATCAAACTTTTATGTTGATGATTCAATCTACTCACAGCAGTGATGTAGTCTTACTGAAAGCTGAAGATGATGAGGCTCTCCATCTTGAATTCTTTGATAACAATAACCTGAATTCAGCTCTGTACTACATAGCTACTGTACTGTACATCCTGTGGGCTGGAGCTAGATTCTGCTCAAATATCTTATCTCTGTATATGAAGAGAAGGGTTGTACAACAATTTGTACCTCACATGCACATCAAGTTATTCAGCCACATGTCTGCTCCTGTTCTTCATGGTTGTGCTTTTCAGACTTTTTGTAAGTGCAATTCTTTATGTTTCTTTGTCTAAATGAAATCATGGATTTACCATCCCCTTATCAATATTTTTACAATGTTTTGCAATCCTCAATGTACTGCTAACTTATTTTGAGAGTTATGATATATTATTTGACAAATAAGTAATGGATAAATATCAGCTCAGGGTTCTAGGACTATGATTCAGAAGAATGATTCAATGAAAAATAAAATTTTCTGGTTTGATATCTTTAAAAGCATTTGAGGTTGTAGCTCTTAGAAGGAAGAAAAGGCTGAACTGTTTGATGTTAAAACCCAGATGAGGGGTATGGGAAAATCAGAAGAAAAAAAAAAAGCATTAAGATCCCACATTCTGCTTTTTGTGAATTATAAGAGAAAATTTTTCAGAGGCAGGCATCAGTTAAAAGAGAATTTGTCTAACAATTCTTCAATTTTTTGCATCATTCTTCCAGAACATTAATATTCAAAGAAAAGGAGAGAAAATAAATGTTAGTCTTCGAATAAAGAGAAGTATGTCTATATGAAAAAGTCTTAATCCTTCAAATTGCTGAGCACTCTGGCTATATTCCACTTAAATTTCCATTAAACCCTTGTACTCTGAATTAAAAGATTTAGCACAGAAGAGCCAAAGTATGTAGCATACTTTGGGCATTGAAGGATCAAATAATGAGAAATAGCAGGAAAAGGCAAATCCTAAAACAGAAATTCAAGCTCTGACTATTTTGATCTCCACACACAAAAGAATTTAACACTCATTTAAAGTCTCATTAAAGCTTAGTCCAACTCTCAATGCTTTGTTGAATAATGTCCCAGAGTCTGAAGATCTAGTAGGAACAAGGGTCTATCGCATATTTAATCTGGAAAAAAAATGAACTAATTTCACTTTGACTTTCTCTTTAAAATACCTTTCATTTAGAAATCCCCTTTTGAGACCAAAAATGTATGTGCCTTTGTGTTTATTTACTCATATTTTAAAGAATTAAATTTTTAAAAAGAATAAGAATTTTTGGGGACCACTTGGAAAAAATTAAGAAAAATAATAAGAATATTTGTTTCTAATCTTGCTTGTTTGAGGAATTTCAAACTTTTCACTAGAATCACAAATGAGGGCTCTGCCAGAATTTTCAAATGCCAGATGACAAAATTGCAAATGCTCCAATCTTTGGGGCTGTGGAAATCCTTTCCAAATGTATTCCCTGCCAGCTGTCTTTCACCTGAACATTTCACGGTTTGCCTGCTGCTCAGATTGATGCCAAATGATCTGCAATTACTGTATGTTTAACCTGTAATCTGCTATTAGCCCTGAGCTTTACAGAAGGCAACATTTATGTATAGCAAATTCTTTACCTTCAAGGAAGACTTTCACACCAGAGGAGAAACATTGAAATACAAATTACTGTATTTCAATGACTGTAAAATGAATATCCATTTAAGCCATGAATCAACACTGTGCCTGTTTTATCTTACTCTGTGCTACACTGCACTTACAACATAAAAAAGAACACGTAGTTGCTTCACCCCAAGAGGAGACTGGTATTACCATCACCTCCTTGGTAACTTCTGGATATCAGTCCTGAGTTATGTAGTCAGACTGCCCACCCAAGGTGCAGGACAAAATTTGGATGCATTATGACTCTCCAAAAACATGCTGAGTGAAAAGCTGCATAAGCAAGCCAGGAGTAAACTTAGTAAAATTAGTAAAAAAAGGTAGAGGGCAGCAAAGATTACATGCCTACCGGAATGACTTTTACAAAGACAAACACTCCATGGAATACATCAGTATTTTTCTATACCAGAAGAAGTCGTCACAGCATTATTTTCTCTCCTGACATTTCCCCTTCGTAAAAGGGTTATTTGGCTTCATCACAGTGCAAGAATAGAAATTCCTCTGATGAACTGACATTAAAGATGCAGCAGAAATTAGTTTCAAGCCAGGGACTTCCAGCAACAGATCTGCAGACCTGTGGGTATTTACATTCTGCAAAGTCTCTCCAGAGGGCTCAGTCTTTTCAGCTTTAATAATCTAATTGTCGTTTTTAGCTTGTTGTTTGCTTTTCTTTCATTTTAACTTATTATAATATACATTCAAAGGAATGAGTAACACTTGAAAAAAAACAGTCACAATTTTCTAGGATTAATTCTAAATCTATTTAGGATAAACATGTAAATCTCACAGAAAACTGTAACATACAACTACTTTTCATGTTGTTGTTGGGCTTTTTTAAGGATTAAGGGAGTAAAAGTCATTAAAATAGTTGTGAAGTGGGCCTTCACATTCATTTGCTCAGGGGAGAGTGGAATATAGAAACATGGCATTGCTCTGATATCTGGGACAACTTCTTCATCAGGAAATATTAAAGGACAGAAAAAAAACGTTATTTTAACTGTCAGATTGATCTTCTCAATAGCTGTAATTAATCACAGTTACCGCTAAAAAGGCACTGAGAGCTGTCTCTTAAGGAGGTTATATGGTAATGAAACAAAGTTATTCTCCCTCATGTTCCTTTCATAAATCGTCAGCAAATATATATGTATATGAGCTCTCTTCCAGCTGAGCTTTTCAGGAGTTAATAAGGCATTTAAAACTATTTAGTGCTGGAGAGGCAAAAACATAAATGACCTTTGAACTCTGCAAGGGTGCTTTCTCATTCAGCAATTTATTTGTTGCTCAAAGAGGGTTCAGAGCTATATGCACAGAATAACATCTCACCACTGAATGTCATCTTAGACTCAAGTAAAATGAAATAATTAATATCTTATCTGAATTTGTACTGAATTGCATTACAGCAATAGATGTAACATGATACTATAAAAAATTGCAGGCAGAGGGCAGTATGATACATTAATAAATACTTTTGTGAGTTGATTGCCGGTAGAAATCCACTGCCATGACAAAGTTTTTTGTTCATGTAAAATAGCTTGAGTGTTACAAAACTATTCCCAGTATTTATACTTATAATCCTAAAACATGAAGTGTTTCATCTTATCTTTTGCCTGAAAGGTTGTTCAGAAATTTTTTGCTGTTGTTATTACTCTGTGTCTGCAACATGAACAAATTTTATAATCATGAGAGCCGCTCATTTCTGGGTTTAGAGTAATAAGGCCCAAATTCAGCACATTACTACAAATTAAGGTTATTCTATCATTCATTATATCATTCTAAACATCCATGCACCTCACTCATAACCATCAGAATGACCCCAAGATGTCTTTAAGAGTGGAGATGAACTAAATCTTCATACTGTTTGAGATTAGGACAACAAAGATTTTAAGGAGATACCAGAAAGTACTGAAGTTATCTTTGCTCTTCTTCCCTTTCCCTCTTTGGCAGGTAACAGAGCACTGCTTGGGTGAAATAAAAAATATGACTGAATTTCTTTGAACAGTGTCCAGAAGTACATTTCTGGATTCTTATTTGTATGAATACATACAGTCTTGATGTTACAAAAGTGCTCACTTTTTTTTTTTTGTAGAACTTTTAAACTTGGCAAATGCACTCTAGATTGATTTGTCTGCCATTTAAAGGAACTTTATTGCTGGGAAAACGAGCAAATGCAGCATTAAATAATGGACTGAACAGAGCACTGTAAGATACCTCTTAAGCCCTGTAAATGTTGCACAACCATAGTTGCTTTTTACAGTCATAAGGGAAGCTTCTTCTAAAAGTCACTGGTTGCTCCTGGAGGTTATAATCTATCAAGGTTCCTGAATTCTTCTTTAAAGGGTAGACTACAGGAAATATTCTTTTTTACTTAGAACAAATATGTATTAATCTTTAAGCAACAATACATCAAATTTTAATAATTTATTTTTCAATTTCAAAAGTAATTGCAACCTAGAAATTTGCCAGATCTTGTTTTTCCTTTGAAAGCTTTTCCTTTGCATTTCTTCTGCACATGCATAAAAAACATAGGTTGCCCGTTACCTTTTAATTTTTAAAGAAAAAGGTCACTGCTACATGCTTGCTACATTTTGGTAGAGTTTCTGTGCCATACTATATTTTCTAAATTCTTGATGTCAAGAGAAGATGACAAGGTCTTCTTTTTGTGTCTGTGTGTGCTGAAAATTAGTACCTTATTTGTATCTTGAATAACTCTTGCTTTGCAAGGAGAGAAGATCCAGAACCCCTGGGAGGTCCCACACACATCCTCACAGCATGCAATGCACAACACTGTAGATATTTCTGAGTGTAATACCTGAAATTAAACTCAGAAATTCCAAGTTTGATTTTCTATTTACATCTCCAAATGTGATGAGGTCAGCATTTCATAGATTTAATAGTACATTATTATTTTTTTAAAAACAACCTATAAAAATTATATAATCAAGACAGTGAAGGAAACAGTACTGCAAAGCTAGAAGTACCCCAAAATTGTAGTAAAAAGTGCTTTTGACAGACTACAGAAGGTGTTATTGACAGATTACAGAGCGATTTGTGTCAAAAAAGTAAATTTGTTGAAAGCCAGGTAGAGAATATGTGAATGATAGTACAAAATATTATTTTTTAGCAAAATTAGCTTCATGCTGGCAGACTGTAAAACCCTCTTCTGACACTCCCTGGCATAACTGTACTGGCCAGCTAAGTTAATAGCTATATCCAACTCTTCACCATTTGCACTCATGCAATAGCATGTGCTACTCGTCATAATATGCAGAAGAGCCTGCACAGGTTTATTATCCAGATTGCAGTTGCATCTACCTTCAGTCTGTCTCCATTTGCCTCCATCTGCCTCCATTTTGCAGTTGTAAATTATGAGTCTCCATGATGTTTGAAAAAGACGATTCAGTACATGGCTCTAGTGCTGATATGTGGAGAGTGAAGAATGATCAAGGCTTTAATACGGAGCAGACAGGGACAATCACACTCCTGCTTCAGAGCCTACAACATTCAGCCTGCTTCTCAGGAAAAGAGAGAACAGCTGGAATCACCATGTGTCCAATTTTAAACATTTTGAGCAGCGTGTAGGGCTAATGGGGGAACTGTGAAGAGCAAACAGCACTTCTCTGAAGAAAGAGATTATGGTTTACACTACCCCTTCCTTTCATAATTTATATGAGGTCTTTGGTTTAGAAACACAAAATCACAGCCAGAAAGTAATCTACCAGTAATCCAGGTAGGACTGCACTAGAACTAAGTCTGGGATTCACTGGAGAGTTATATGAACTACAACATGGTTGAAATAATTAATCATTTTTTTTCCTGAAAAAACCTGCAAATATTTACAGCCTTTCAAGCTTTTCAGAGTGTCTCCAATGGCAATCTTCCTAAGTGGTGCCTGTGTCTTAACTCTCGGGTCAGCTGAGAACTAGTATACCTCTGCTTTCCTTTTTCCTCCCTAGTCATCCAGCCTCCAGGTCTATGTCCTCACCTTCCATTGGTTCATGTACATGTAGTAACTTGTTTTTTGGTGAATAAGGTCTTAGCTCTTTTCCATGGCTATAGTGACAATTGCAAGAGAAGTCTTCCCATGACTTGTGACTGTGGAAAAGGATTGATGGTTTGCTGCCACTCAAGTCATCTTCCTTACATCTTCATACAAAGCTGAAGCCAGTAACATCTAGATGTAAAAATATTTCATAATCTTGTGACCATCAGCTAAACTTTATTTCTTCTAAAGACTACGTTAAATGCTTGGGTTTTTTAAAATCTACTTTCTGGTATTTGACCCAGCTATGTAAGTTTTTCAAACTGCAATTGTGAAAGCTTGATTTTTTGTTATCCTTGGCTAATCATAGAATCACAGAATCATGGAATGGTTAGAGTTGGAAGGAACCTTAAAGATCATTTAGTTCCAACCCCCCTGGCATGGGCAGGGACACCTCCCACTAGAACAGGTTGCTCAAAGTCCCACCCAGCCTGGTCTTGAACACTTCCAGGGATGGGGCATCCACAGCTTCTCTGGGCAACCTGTTCCAGTGCCTCACCACCCTCACAGTAAAGAATTTTTTCCTAATATCTAATCTAAATCTCCCCTCTTCCAATTTAAAACTGTTACCCCTTGTCCTATCACTACACTTCCTGACAAAGAGTCATAATTATTTACTTTTGGACAAAGTAACTGCTATATTCTGCCCTAGAAGCATTTTGCATTACTTTTCATTGAAGTGAATGCAAATTGAAAGTCTCTATATTTGATGTTTATGAACTGTTGATTATAGATTAGAGATACATAGAGTTCAGTTACCTAAACAAAGAAGCTCAGAGCACATTTGTATGTGAAAACAAAAAATGCATAAACCTTGTAACACTAACAATCGTTGCTTGTCTTCCTTGGGCAATTAACTAAGAAAACATTTCCAGTTAGATAATATGAATAGATGAGGGGACAAGTCTATCATCCTATGTTTAATTGTCCGTGGTATAATGTAATAAATCTACATTCCAAGGAAAGCTTTGGAATGAAATCAGTGAATATATTTCAGAGAGTTCTGAAATTATTATTGATTCAATTTTACATATGCAAAAAACACTTCACACTGGAAATCACCTGGGTGTAATATAATAATTTGCAGAATGCTATCAATAGCATCCTTTAAGGCTACCCTAATATAATTGTAAAATTGAAAATTATTGTAACATTTACAGTGAAACTCTGTATTACATTCTACTTCTCAATGATAAATGCAGACATACATATTGGTTCCCTTCTTTCACTGGACAAAGAGAACCTTCCCTTCCTGTTGGAGATTTGGTGATAGATGCTGCAGTGATTTAATTAATGATATTTTGATGTCACTGGAGTTTGCATGCATTTGGCATCACAGAGAAGTATTAGAGCAGTATTTGACCTTTAAGTCCAGAAAATTAATTGGGTTGGATGGTTCCTATATCAGGCACCAACTTGGATTGACTGCCTCCTGTTGAGTTCATCTCCCAACATTGTATTTCTGTTTGTGGCACTTACCACAGTCATATACTCAAAACCCAAAGTAATCACCATGATGATTTTATTCAGAGTGCATGTTGCTTCTCCACATGTCTGCTAAGATGTTTTTAGGTCTTTCCCACTCCTTTTCTTCTGTCCCCTGAGATTCTTTATCTCTTAAGAAATACTCCATAGTAATGGCAGTGTATTTCAGCACTGCCCACTCCCTGTTAGATCAATCTCATCAACTCTGTTCACATAGATAATCAAACAACTACCTGACAGTAATAACTTTTCATCACTGATGACCTGGACTACATTGAAACTGGTTATTTTGTGGTGCTTTAAGGCTTACTTCTGACAGCCTGAAATATGCAGCCTTGTTGAAACTGTTGTGTGCATGACTGTGAAGGTAATTTCTTTGGCATTGCAGTTATATATGCCCCAATTTCTTTAAAGAAGAGGTTACCTCTGGTACTTGCCAGAAATTATTGTAGAATGATGTGCCTTTAAGAAGGAAATTTTCCACCTAAATTGTTGACAATAGCTAAAAGTTTTGTAAGAATATCACTTTAATCACAAGTATTATAAAAAAATTCCCCAAATATTTCACTGAATTGAGGCTGTATTATACTGTGTCTGTGGCAGTTGAACACTTTCTGGCAAATTGATCAATGTACTTTAGTTTGACTTAATAGCACATTTTATATCACAATCTGATCTGTGAGCACTTCATTTCACAAGATATGTAATACCTCCCACATTGCTAGTTTGGTGTGTAAGGAATTGTAGAGTCTTCCCATAGAAATTAATTTTCAAGCTGGAATTAGAAAATCAGGTGGAATTATAGAAAAAAACCCAACCACTTAGTTTCTCCCTAAAGGAAATTAATTAGGGAACATCTTGTTTAATCCCACTGCAAACATGATTGCCACAGCATCTTATACGGTCTTTCCACATGGATAAGCTCTTCTCAAAAGCCAAAGTATTCCATGTCATACCAAACATTTTTCACAAATTCAACTAATTCACTTTTTTCTTATGCCTCTTCCCAGCCATACAGCTTCCACTACTTTTCAGTGATACTTCTCTTCTGCATCTTTTACATTTCTCTATTTTTAAATGGTGCATATTACAGTGGAGAGCCGAATGACACATCTGTTCTTACAAGGTTACTGCATAAATAATTATTTTGTGCTAAGAATGAGTATATGTGCCTTGACAAAAGCATATAATATTTAATGCTAGACTTATTTGTAATATGATGAAGGAGGGGCAGCAAAAAAAAAAAAAAAAGTGTAAATCAAATAAACTGACACTAAATTGTAATTAATATAACTACTATGGTTTTGCAATAAATAGAATATAAGAAATGTACATGAAGAGGTATAGTAAATACTGTAAAATAATTTGGGCAGGATCAATATTTCAGAATTAAACTCCAGCATAAATGTGCAATGCTGAACTGCCACCAGCTAACTACAGAAATCTCATTCATGCCTCATTGTTTTCAGATATATTTGAAATGACAGAAATTGACTGCCTCCTGGGTTAACAGGCAGAATAACAAATTACATGCCAGCTCATTTTAGACAAAAGAAAGGGCATCTTTACCTCAAAGAGGGAGATAAAAAGTTTCCAAGTGCAGTATAGACAACTGGCTGCTTCATGAAAGCAAAGTGAGTCTGTATTTTTAAATGCTTTGTATGTCATATTGCTATACCAGCAGAGACTACTACCACCTGCTCTGGATAAGTTATGTAGAGCAACTCTAGGTTCATGATCATTTATGTAAATGCAAATCAAGACATGATGAACGCAATCACAATTTCCTGTGCTTTTGTTTTCCAAACCACTTAGTGTTTGTATTTCAATAATGACAATGTTTTGCTGGGTTTTTCACTTTCTTGCCAGGTGATTTTAGATAAATGTTAAATTATATGTAGATTACTACAGTTTTCCAAATGCTAAGAAAGTTATCACATACAATAAAGAAAAAACAATTTATTGAGAGCTTTTTAGTGTGCATGATCTGTGGAGTTGAAGGCTTTCTCTGATGTGATAAAAGTCTATTCAAAATAGATCTTATTCGAGAAATCATTCACCAACTTGTGCATGAGGTGGATATCCTACATGTAACATCGATCCCCAAGGTAAACTAAGATACTTCATGATGAGAGTATCAGAAAATAGGAAATCAAAAAGGAATTCCTAACTTAGATAGTTTGATTTTCCTTACGTCTCATTTTTCCTGAACTAGTCTCCAGTAATGTAATGGAAATAATAACAGTGTATTCTTCTTTTAAAGTATATGTATACTGGGATACAAAATATGGATGCTTATGTTACTGCAAGAGTTTAATTTTACTTTTCGGTTCATTAAATATTTTTTATTTTCTCTTTGGGCAAATATTTAACAATATTTTACAACTGTTCATATTGCGTTATTGAAAGCAACTATTTTTCCTCTGTTTCTAATATTTTTCTCACAAAAAAAACCCTTGTCATATTAAAAAAAAAATCCAGAGAAATGGCTTTTATTCAAAATATTTGCATTTATGTTATGAGAAAAAGAAAGAGGAGGGAAGCCAGAAGAGTTTCATCTTTTCATCATTTAGAAATACAATAAAATATTAGGTAGGATTTAGACAATTATCTGGATGCGTAATTTATAAAGGTATATGATCTGATTTTCTTAATATTTTCATAAAATTGAGTTCATTTGTTCTTAAATATTCAGAAGGCAGCTTCTGACCCATGCTTCTGCAGTGGGACTTGGATTTATCAAGTTATTAGGGGATTGTCTACCTTTCAGTAGAAAAAGACTGTTTGCATTTAAAAAGCTTCTCAGGTTTTGTGGTGTTTTTCTTCTAATTTTGTCAATAGATATCAACAGAGATGTGAGCTTAGAGAAGAGAATAAAATGAGGTAGCATGACAAGCAAAAGTCTTAGAGTCTCAGAGGGTTAACTACTATGAGAGGATATAGATAACCTGATAAATGAATGTTCTTCAATATGGATGAGACCATGGCAGATAGAGAGGACATCTTTCAGGGCTGACTGCTGATGGAAGCTGACACTTGCTTAATAATAATTCTGAGTGAATAAAGGAGTAAATCAAACAACCAAACCCATTATTTTATGTGATAGGATCCCCTTGCATCAGGTACAGGGCTCAACACAAGGACTGTGTGGGCTAGAACAAGGATGGGATCCTTTTTCCCCTTCTTTCTCTCTTTTCTGCCAAAACACTTGATAAATTTCCTCTACCCTCTTGCTTAGATGCTTATGTTACCTGTGGTCCACAGAAATATTGGAAAAGCGGAACTGCCCTCATCACCAAAACACACCTGGGCAGGAGATAAACATGGGAAGAAACTAAGACAGAAAGAGATATGTAAGAGAGCACTGTGGCATCATGAACCCATCTCTTTTTCCAGGTGGTGGCCAGAGTTTGGCTGACTACTAGGAAAAGCACCATCACTAGATTCCCATTGTCTGGTAAGCACCTCGTGCCACTCAAGATCAGTACAAAAAGACCTGACTGAAAAATGTGGATTCCTGGATTGCAGGAAACATTACAGGAGCAACAAACATCACTGGCACTTCATCAGTTTTTACGTGTTAGGGAACCATTCTCCCAAAGAAAAACATCTGTGATTTTATCCTGTTAACGTTCAACACACTTCAATGATTTTGACTGCAATTATTCAGTCACTTTCCTGAAGCTTTTTGTTTCATTGTTATGACAATTTGTAACTGTTTCCTATGCCTGAATTAGGCTATCAATACTTTCTTTGGTAACTGAGGCAGATAAATATGTTTTAGGTTATGTGCTTCCTATTATAACGATTTTTATGGAAAACGCACATAGCAAAATTTGAACATGTCCTCCTGCAGTTTAGTTTCATAACACCTAGAACAATCTTAGAAAAAATACATATTATTTTTTCATGTCTAATTCCAGTTTTTCCTCAGTATATTAATCCTGCTCTGTTCTGATTCACCTGTTGAAAGAATCAAATACCAAACTTTCAGAGCAGAGAAGACAAAGCCAAGGAACACCCACTTATGCTCTTTTAAATAAAATTGTTGATTAATGCATTTATGTACAAAAACTTTGGCAAGAGCTTCTGTAAGAGAAAAAACTCAACATGCTAACACTAGCACAAACACAACTGTGTTTTCTAACAACTTTTTACTCTTAACATGTTTATGTGCTATCTAGGGTCAACAAAGTATATTTGTGGTTAAAATATAACCTAATCAAAGAACAAACATTACTGCATGATTGGCAGGGCCAACGCTTGACGTTGGTCTAATGCTTAACTACTGAACCACCCCTACTCAATCCATTTGTGAAAAGCTGATCACCATTTCACAGCCTACACTATGTTCATAGGAAAGAGACATTGATTGGCATGTTTTGAATAAGCATATAAACTCTTCACAAGTGATTAACTCCAAGGAAAAACAGAATTCAGTCTGCTCCATCCCCTTATTACTCCATTTTTCCCATAGGTGGTGTCAAACCATCCCACTAGAGATTGCCAATACAATCAATGAATGTGAACCACTCTATTCTAGGTACTGACAAAGTTATTTAGAGGAGATGCTTCAGCCATTAGGATACACTGGGGAAATTAAAAGTGTTCAATAGTCCTCAACTTCATACTTTTACCAGTGGTAGAGAAAATGTGCTGGACTGTAGTATAACCATCAGGGGAAATTCAATGCCAGAGGCAGATCTTGTTTCTCTAGCACTTCCTGCTCCCAAAGCTGTGCCCCAGAAACATGCACATTCCAGCAGATCTTTTTGGTTCTAGGTAACCAATTGGACAAATTCACTAAGTCAATCCCATGAATCCTAGCCACAAAACCTTCAAATTGATAATCCCACTAAAAGAACTGGAATTAATGCTGATGCAGATGTAGAGACAAGATAAATACAGTATTATTACAACTGTTGTAGTATAATCAGTTTAGCCTTTCAGATTCGGAAACCACTTCCATGGCTATTTGTATTAAGCAGGCCAGGCAGAAGGTTTTATGACTATGTATATATATGGTTCTTCACAGAAAATAAATATTTAAACAGAAATACTACTGATGCAAAATTAAAAGATACACTATCTAATCAGCTCATAAATTATGATAATAAATATGATGTATGAACATAACTTGATTGTGTGAAGAACAACAATTAAAAGGCCAGGACTGAACTTCACCATCCCTCCAATGAAACTCAGTCAGCTTTAAGAGTGGATGCCATCACTATTTCAAACTCCGCAGACACAATGAATAACTGTGTCACCCGGGATAAAAAAATTCCTGTTGACATTACAAGAAAAGTATCAGTGAGCACAAAGTAATTTTGTGTAATACCAAAGCTGTATTTAGCATGGATCTGAAATAGTTTGTGGGATTGTGGGACATATCAAAGTCGATAATTTTACCTTTACTCCCTTCTCCATAAAAGATCCATTTTTTTACTGAGAAAAAAAGCAGCAACATATGTAAATGACAGAAAGCAACTTTGCTCAATCTTGTCTGAGGAGGACTGAGACGCCCTGTAGGAGCAGTGACTGCTGTGATTTTCTTCAAATATACACCCAAGACCTAGCAGCCTTTCAGTATTGGATAAGATGAATAATGTTTTTCTACTGTATATGCTAGAGAGAAGCCGAGTTGCTTAGTTAACTCAGACACAGACACAGCTCTCCATGCATTGTGCTGAGATGATGTGGTTGCTCAAAACACTGTTGTTTATTTTCATACTGCTGCTTTATTCCAGTGCTTATTATTTAATGAAATAAAGTTAAATCAAAACTTATTTTTCTACTTCCTGTATAATTTTTTTTTTTACCTGTTCCTTTTACGTTCTCCCACACCTCCTCAGGGGTTCATATAGAATAAAACTTTTTAGAAAATAATTCACTTTATCCAAATCCATTCATTTTCATTAAGAAATTTAATAAGCCATGAAGCTGCATCTTAGAGAGGTTGAATTTGGCAACAACATTTCCAATCAGCTGAATTATATGTTACAATATGGAGTTCCTATGAAGGCATCTTGCAGCCTTTCCTGGATAATGGTACTTTGGAGTAACCAGTGTACTTCTCTTAACAAAGTGACTGCACAATAGAGAAGAAGACAAAAACCCTAGCACCAAGGAAAACCTGAAATAACATTAAAAAATATAAATTGATCATTCTATACATTTGTTTGGAGTATCTTAATTCAATTCTTATATCTAAATATTAATTTTTATGAAGTAGTATTTTTTCAACTAACAGGATAAATTCGGAGGGGTTTTGTAGAAAAACATAAAAAGTCCTGAATTTCTTGGTTTCAAAATGCACATTAAAATAAAAAAGGTTTTTGGAACAAAGCTTCTCTGAATCATGGACTGAATCAGCAACGCTGAAGCACAGCAAAATGAGCATTGAAGACACAATTTTCTTTTCTTTTTCATCTATCTAATAATTTGCTTTAAATGGGAAGGGAAGTCCCTTGTGATATGGCATAGTTGGAAGCAGATATGCCATGGTCAGACAAGAAATTTCTTTAATATATATTTCCTTTATTGCTCTGCACGAAAAAAAAGGAAAGACAGAAACAGAAACTACAAAACAAAATAGTAACTTATAAAGTTAATGAGCTTTCACATCAGCCTTTTTGCACCTTTCTAGTCAGAAAAAGATTCTTACAGTCCATCCTTCTGCTTACATCTTGTGGTGCTAGGCTTTTTCAGACTACTTATTCATCCTTTTCTCCTGAGTACTTATAATGTGAAGAAAGGCAACATCTTTCTGTAAATTTTATTTTACTTTTTCCCCTTTGTATTTTCTAAGTTCTTTTTGTCTCAAAGCTGCCTCAAGGTTTATCAGAGGCATATGCAAAAAATCAGTCTTGACCCCTCTCCAAGTAGCTAAAGGTGTGGTACAGAGGGCCAGGACACCTGCTTTCAGAGATACGGCCATGCAGCCCCTGACTGCAGCCCCTTTTCTGCTTACTCTAATTTCTTCCACAGCAGCACTGGTTGCTGCCAGTTTGCTCTTCTCAGCTCTGGCACAGATGAGAAGGGCAGCAGAGACATGGCTCTTTTTTTCCTCAAATCAATCCTCAAATCAATCATTTCCTCAATCAATCCATTGCCCTCTGCAGCTGCCAGATTTGCCCATGTCTGCAGCCAGCTCTCATTAGCTTAAAATTTGTATTTATCTCTAGTGTTAATGTCCAAAGGGAAAGAGGATTGCGACAGGCTTTGGAAGAATCCTATAGATTAAACTGGAATTTACATCCCTCAACCTCCTGGACCAGGTGAGCTCCCAGGAAGTAAAAGATTAATTAGTACTATCTATCTATCTATACCTCTGGATGAAAGAACAGGCCTCCCTTTGGAAAGGCACAGAAGCAACTATGCTGAGACTGAGAGTTTGTATGATCTAGCTAATTAGTTCAAGAACTTGAACTTTAGGAGTCCCATAGAACCAGCACACAAAAAGGTCTAGTAGGATTGAAGTGATTTGGAAATTCTTGCTAGATGTTGTGTCTGTCACTTCTCAGGCAGCATTGCTATACAGTGTGTATCATTACAGGATGGGATGATATTCCTTTATACCTCCAACCAACTTCTTCCCAAGTCTTAGAATCATACTCCAGGTATTTTTGTTTTCATATCAATATTTTCTGTTTCATATATCTTAAGCAGAACATGTAGTTTTATAATTACATCAACTATGAGCTGAGTTATCCTTTGTTCCTAGAGCAGGGGAAGACAAATTGCCATACAGCATAAGGTCAGGGACTGTCACAACACCTTTCATGTATCCTAAATACTTCATAATCAGACTACAACCTTAATGTGCTTTGTGCAATGGAGGGATACTGGTGTGGTGTGTCTAGGACATGACAGAGCAGTGCTAAGCAGACCTACTGCAGATAGATCTAAACTCTGTGGGGAAAAAAAAAAATGAAAGCATGAACACGCTCAATTAATTTACCCCAGTTCTTACATTCACTGCGTGTCCTTTAGCCTTCTACATTTGTTAGCAATTTCTGGGTGCTTGCATAGCTTTCACATGTCCTAAAAAGATTTCTACTTTCTACACAAATATCCATTTGTGAAATGCATGGAAAAAATTGTGGCTGGATCTTGGCTTTGGTATGAATGTTTTCTTTCCCTGTGCCCCTTGTGCAGCACCAAAATCGGATTTAAGACCAGAGCTATTGATGTGAAAATAAGATTTCAGTCAGCTTAGCCATTTTTACATGGATTATTTTCTCCTTTTGTAAATGGTGTGTCTGATTTCCCAGTTTACTTACTGAACAACTATTCCTTTTTTATGTTTTTAACAGTTCCAACTTTGGCAAAGTAGTGACTGTGTTAAAGTATGAGACACTGTAGCCGAGAAGTGTTTAGGAAAAATTGAAGTCGCTGTAGTACCCAGTGTACTACAGTAGCATTGCAGGAGGAATAGTTTGGCCCTATCTCCACTGCCAAATGAAATCCAGTTTGCTTTACGTCTCCAGCATAGCAGAGTATTTTCCACAACTACCATATTTACTTTATGCTAATGAATGCAGTTGCCAGAGAAACCACTCCTTTTCCCATTAATCACGCTGTTTCAAAGGCAGCAACTTGCAGAGATATTATAGTGTCATGGTTAAAAACTCGTCCTTGTATATAGGTGACATTTTCTACTCCAGGTCACCTGATGTTCAGGTGAGGTACCTGATGTCTTCAGTAGATCAGTAGAATTTGCTTGCCTTTCACAGAATCACAGAATGAGTTGTCCAAATGAATACTTCATCTATTATTCCCAATGGAAAAGGTTTTAATTTATCTCTTACTTAAATATTGACTAAAGTGTGCCTTTCTTTCTGCAAATCTGGGTGACTTTTGCAGACTGGGTAACTGGTGTGGTCTCTCACATCTCAAGGGAGTAATACAAGGAGGCATGTGGCAAGCACACTATCTTTTTGTGGATTCTCCCATAGACATTAAAAGAAAAAAGTTCTAAGTGCTTATCTTGAGTAAAAAAACAAAAACAAAAACAACAACAAAAAAACCCCACCAAAAAACAAACCTCTAAGAATAATAAAGAAGAGCAAGACAGTTTCTTAGCTGCTGAGATGGCCAATCTCACCTCTTTCTTTACATTTTCCTCCTGACTAGTTTATAGAATTCATTGCTTAGCTATTATTATTATTTAACAGGAGTTCTTTGCCTCAGGTGGCTAACTGTACTCCCAAAGGGGACCCTCAGGGACTAATTCAAGACTGCAAATTCACTAGAAAGCTGGCCAACCAATGTGATTCTCAGCAGTGAAAAAACTGACTACTTCTGACAATGAGACACTAATTGGAGTTGGCAATATTTATTTTCTAGAAAGAAAATTCAGATCACAAGGGTGATTCCATTTGTAACTCACTAGAATCAGATCCTCCTTCTAGAATACTAGTGTGTTAGAAAAGCAGTAATTGCTTCTTCCATCCCCTTCTCTTAGGGATCAGTTGTCAGTAATAAGGGTATAGTTTAGACAGAAAATGTTAACATTCTTCATCTTAGTCTTTTTTCTATAGTTATTATACTTTTTTTTTACAGTCAATTCTTGTGAATATTCATGATAAGTAAGAACAATCACATCAGTGCTTATATATTCACATAATCATTTCTAGGAAGAGATTAATTCTTATTGACTTTCATATTTAAGCCCTTTGTTCAGGCAAAAAATAATTAAATTAATATAACTAAATGATGTGGAAAGAAAATAAGATATAGTTGCATAAGTTCTCAGTTTTAGAAAATTCTGATAAATCCATAGAATTTTCTCCTTATCTTTCAAAGATCTATAGGTTTACTTCATATCCAAGGTGGATTGAAGGGAAATAAAGATTTTATCTGCATTGCTTTATGTACATCTACAGCAAGTATACCTCTTCTGGGCATGGAAAAATATTTTGCTAAGAATTTGGTGAGTCCGTTGAGTTCTGAATAGATCTGATGGATTCAAAGATATATTCTGCTAAATTGTAATATTTTTAAAAAGGGAAAATAATATGAAGTTAACAGCCATGTTTTCTCAATTAAATCTGAAGCAAGTATGACAATCAAAATGACCTGGAACTCCATTTTCCTAGGCGTAATAGCCTAATCAGTCCTGCTACAGAAACCGTATCGGAGGCATAGAGTCTGGATTTGACTCAGAAGTCACTGAACATATCATTTGGTGTAAAACAAAGAAAATGAGTTAGCAGCTGGGGACTATCATATGTGAAACCTTGTGCCATTACCAGCTCTCTTTCAACTATCAAAGGGCCGTGCTGCAGCAGAGCTGCAGTATTAACATGAGTTACTATGCCTATGCTTAAATATTACTCTGTGTTCATTCCAAGAGGAAGTGGGGAGCTTAGTCAACTTGTTTTTAATGCAGCCATTAAATCCCTCTCTTTGCAGAATTAGGCAGTGTTTAGTAAGCAGTTGGATAATTAAAAGCAAATACTTTATATGCCACCACAGCACGACTTTCAAGGATACAGTAGCAGACTAAACATGAAAATTTCTAAGACTTCCCTGTGTGTTCAAGCTTCAAGAGACCTATATGAATGATATCACTTGTATAAAGTATAATATAAGTCTCTTTATGATTGTCAGCATTAATAAGATTTATAATGCTTTTAATGTGCAAAATTCAGCTAAAATGCAGGCAGTACTTCAGGAGAGTCGTAGTCAGGGCAAAGCCTGCAGCCAGGACCACAGTAGAGTGGCTACCGTTACATCCACCTACGAGGTGGTAATATATGTATATAATATTCTGCAACCTTTTTATACGTGCTGCCATATTAATGCAGGGACTGTTAATAAAATAATATTTCAGTTGACATTATACATCAGATAATATGCATATTTATTGGTTTTAAACTTAACATCCAAAATAATGTATATTTATAAAAATGACAGTTTGCATTTTAGGTACGATTTTGAAACATTTGCACATATATTTATATATATAAAATTTCAGCACATTCAAATGAATTGTCCCTTGATCCCTTGACACAGTTATGTATTTTCTCTTGTGCTCTGATAACACTGTTACATTAACACAGCAACCCATGTACTGTGGAAATTAGAACACTTCTGCAGTTTGTTAGAAACTAAAGTGGCTTCCTGCTGTTGACAGAGGCAAAATCCCTGTGCTCAGTATTCAAATTTTTCCATAAGGTACCTCCAGGTTATTTAGTAGTTCTCTGCAGTTCATTTCCTTCACTTACTCATGCAGCAGGAGATATGCCTCTCAATTCCTATCAGTAGAAACAGAAAATAAGATTAAATAAATATTTACATTTAATATTTTTTTGGATGTTATATTTCCTTTTTGTTGCCCCTTCAATGTTTATACTCTCAGTTTTATACCGAATGGTGGATTTCAGGTTTCCCAAGTGTCTTCATGTTATAATTTATTTGGTAGCTAATATATATAATGTAGGTCATAGTATGTAATTTTTTATTATATTTATGCAAGCATGTTTATATCTTACTGTTTTTTAAGTGTCTCTGACAGTTCTGATCAGTGAATTCCAGTTTACATACAATGCAATCATGTTTACTTAATGTCTGTCAGGAAAAGAAGCAAACCCTAATAAGTATTACAGACAACATCTTCACCATATGAAAAACAAAAAAGGATAGGTTCTCAAAGCAATATTTAGTTAAAATTTTAGGCAAAGCAATGGACCCTATATCCTCCTATTGTACTATAAGGACAAAGAGAACATCCAGTTTGTGGGGATACAGAAAAGAAATAACAGACACAATTTAGGCTGGGAATTTAAATGTGTTCTCTAGGAGAATAGTCCTTCAGTATCTTTCTCTATTGGACCATGTCCTGAAAATAGTGAGAAAAATCTGTTCCTCTGACCTCACTGAAGTTGACCCTCTATTTCAGCAGGTTTTCGCAGCAACACGAAGCCGTGTAAAACTGTTGGAGTATCGATGGTGTAACCTGGTCAAAGCCAGAGAGTGAAAAGAGCTGCATGCTCTCACCAGCTGTGACTATTACTCAAATTTTCTTTGTCAATCCTCCTATCAAATGGGGTTACGACTCTATATGGTTCATTTATGTCTTAGTGGCTGCCTTGAATGATTAACAAGGGTGAAATTGGCTGCCATCTTTAGAGACCGCCAGTTGATGTATTTGAGCCTTTTATGCAGGACTCACCATTGCTTATTGTTTTATCGACAACAAGATCCGACTATAAAATTTGGCCTTAGTTGAAAAGCATGGAACCTGTAGAGTCAGGTATAATACCTGGCTGTAGGAATTAGAGCTGGAGAAGATAATTGAAACCTTTTAAGATACGTAGCTTGGGTGCAATGGAGGACCTTAAAAAACACTGGGGCACATAGTCTCAAAATATAGCTGAAATCAAAATATATCTGTACATTTTGAACCAGTGTTACTGGTATTGGTTTTCACTTTCTAAAATGGGGAAGGCTAGGTGGGTATCGCTCCTTCATTCATTTGCTGAACAAGTGTGTTAATGGGACCATACTCAGCACTTTTTGAACAATTTCTTATTATGGATTTAGAAGTCCTCAAGTGCTTTTGACAGATAATTGTGTTTTAAAGTTTAAATACTTTTATGATTAATTTTTGAAGCAGGTGGTGGTTTGATTAAATTTTTAAGAACCCTGATTATGCAAAGAATGTAAAAAGTATTGCATACATTGGTAAGACATTTTTTAATAAAATTCAAAGACTGTTTTCTTTGTGAAGACTGTGTTGGGACTTGGACTGTAGCTTCTATTTTCTTTTTTATTGTTTGGATGTGATTAGGTGACTTAAAAAAGTTTATGACTAGTATCTGAAATTTATTTTTATCTGAATGCAGAATTTTGGAAAGCTTGAAGAATATTTTTTGTTTTGTGGTGTTGTGGGTATATTTTTTTTTCTTTGTTGGTGTTCTGTTGTTACTGTTGATAGGATTTTTTTAGTAATGTGAATGATTTAGTTATCCAGATTCTCTAAATCTGAATTGAGCTTAATGTTATTCAAACAGTATAGCATAGCAAGAATCTCATATACTCAAACATCAGCAAACCTGATTAAACTGTAAATTATCATACATTTAAATATCCCAGTGGAAAGATTTAGTGAAACCAGCTGAATATTGAGCAGCCAACTTTAGCAAGTCCAAACAACATCTAGATACCATATAAAGAGTTTGAAAGCAAATTGTTGATCTGTTAATTGTTAATCACAGGTCGCGATTAATACAGGAATGCAGACATTATACTCTTAAGTGTGTTGTCTCTGTTCTTGTGAGATTTGGCTTGCCATAAACCAGCTAGAGACGAAGTTTATGTGAAATGATTGAGTACCAGAGGCAGGAAGCCAATATTGGGATTCATCTGTTTATTTGAATTGTTTAAGAATTCAATGACCACTCAGAGTCTATTTTGTTTATCCCTTTACAGGAAATGAAAATAAAAACACACTGTCAAAATGGTGTTCCTCCATTCCCTTCATTGCTAAAATAGATATACAGAATAAATTGCCACCTAGACCTAATAACTCTAGAGGCTACCATTGCAGTGACTACCTTTTAATAGCAGGAGAACCTAAGTTTCTTTATGTAGAGAAGTAGGAGATCCTTGGAGTTGAATTACATGACTGAGAGACCAGAAGTTGTCTTGAGTAGAAATCTCATTGAACCAACCTGATTATTCCAGAGGAAGAAAAATCCCTATGGTGTAGTTAGGATAATGATGAGACTGGACAATCATGTTGCCAACTCTCAGTGATAGCTTTGAGTCACTGGGATACCAATCATGGAACAAAATGCTGACCCCTTTCCTAAAAAAATCTAGCTCTATACTATGAATCTACTTCTTACAAATGCAATGGAGAAAATACACAAGTCATGAAGTCAGCCCCATGTTAATGGAGTTGCCTCAAACAGTAAATTCATTTGCTCTCTAAAGGTTGCTAAGAGACTGGTTTCATAGCTACATGCTTGGAGTACTCATCATGAAATTCAGGTTCTGGTACAGTCTGAGCTGAAGCAGTAGATGATAAACTGTTCTGACACAGAATTCCACAAAGTGAGTTTCAGAACCTGAATCTCCAACACCTCTGGCAAGTGAACTGACAGGCACAGTGCTGAATGAAATAACTTCTATAAAATTTACATTTCCAGTCTATATCATATATGCATGTTTTGCTGTTCATCTTGATGTATCCACTCTGAGCATGTGATACAAGCTACTGGATGCATTAAACTGATCCATGAAACAGCTACAATGAGTTGTATATTTGTGCTTAGAATGAGTTACATACCTACTGGCAAATATCATGCATCAAGGTGACAGATACTCCAGTAATATACATTACATGGAAGGCAATTCAGAGCCAAGAAAAGAGTTGGAGGAAAATACCAGATAATCTGTCGCTGGGGATACAAGGAAGGAAAGAATATAAAAATAAAATAAAAACTACACGAACAGCAGTTCTGACAATGGCTACACTCCTATTCTAAGACAACTGGCAACACACTGAGGTAAAATTGCCAAAGATCAGAGAAATTCCAGAGTGGATAAAAAAGATGACTAGTACAGCACGATATTGACCACATTAGGAAGCAGAATAAACAGCAAGTACTAGATTGGAAGTGAAAGTATAGCTGCAAAGACATAAAAGCAATTCCCATGGCTGAAAAATACCCCAGATAACTATGCTAAAAAAACTTAAGAAAAAAAGTCCCTATATTTTCTGCCTTTATTAACTAGTCTTGTACCATGAAAGCTTGGGTGTGACTCTTTTTATTTCTTTTCTTTTCTTTCTTTTTTTTTTCCACCCTTAGATGTCTTTAGCCATTATATTATCTGTAGAATATGAAGTGTTAAACCTCTCAGTGAACTATTTTCCAATGCAGAACAAAACACATTTATATTTATGAAATCCTATTAATACAGATATATATATACACATACATGCCTAAACCACAGAAAATTAGATTGAAAGGAGTCTAGACTGCAAAATATTCCACCTAGATACTATGAAATATAGGAAGTAGTTTTGGTTCAGCATCCAGAGTGTGGCACCTTTGTGGTTTTGCATTATGAGGTGGACCTTAATTAAAACAATTGAATGTTACTTTTTTTCTAATATATTTTTTACTTCTTTAGGATTAAGGTCATAGAATCATATAATGGTTTGAGTCAGAGGAGACCATTAAAGATCGTCTAGTCTAATGCCCCTGCTATGGGCAAGGGCGTCTTTCACTAGATCAGGGTGCTCAAAGTCCTGTCCAATGTGACCTTGAACACTTTCAATGATAAGGCACCAACAGCTTCTCTGAGAAACTCATTCCAGGGTCTCACCATCTTCAGAGTAAAGAATTTTTTCCTTTTGCAAATCTAAATCTATCATTTTTAGTTTAAAGACATTGCCATTTCTCCTATCACTACAGTTTCTAATAAAAAGCCTCTATCTTTCTTAGAAGTCCCCTTTATGTATTGACAGGCCACAATAAGGTCCCCCCGAAGCCTCCTCTGCTCCAGGCTGAACAACCACAACTGCCTCAGTCTGTCTTCATAGCAGATATCAGAGAGCCCTCCGATTATTTTTGCACTCCTCTGTGTCTTCTCAAACAGGTCCATGTCTCTTCTGCTAGGGGCCCCAGAGGCGGATGTAGTACTCAGGTGGGGTCTCACTAGAGCAGAGTAGATGGGGATGCTCATCTTCCTCACCCTGTTGGCCACTCTTCTTTTTATGCAGCCTAGATATGATTGGTTTTCTGGTCTGCAAGCGCACATTGTCAGCTTATATCCATCTTTTCATCCACCAACACCCCCAAGTCGTTCTCTGCAAGGCTGCTCTCAATCCGTTCTTCCCCCTGCCTCTATTGATACTGGCAATTGCCCCCACCCAGATGCAGGACCTTGTGTCTGACCCTGTTGAACTTCATAAGGTTCACACCTGCCTACTTCTCCAGCATGTCCAGGTCCTTCTAGATGCCATCCCATCCCTGAAGCGTATAAACTGCACCACTCATCTTGGTGTCATCTGTAAACTTGCTGAGAGTGCACTCAATCCCACTATGCCATTGATAAGGATATTAAATACTACTGGTCCCAGCATGGACCCTTGAGGAACATCAGTTTTTATCGGTTTCCACTTGGACACTGTGGAATGAAGATGACGTGCTGCATTCTTACAATAGCCAGATAATAAATTGTGTTGGAATTTTTTTGTTTGTTTGTTTGGTTGGTTGGTTTTTTTTTCCTTTGATTTTGTGTTTGTGTGTTTTTTTTTTGTTTTGTTTTGTTTTGTTTTTATTGTTGGATAACAGATATACAAGTACTTTTCGGTTTTTTGGTTTTTTGGTGGTTTTTTTTTTTTCAACCGGATGCTGCAATATGAAAAACTAGGATTAGAATTTTATTTTCTTTAAAAATGCTATACCAAAGAAACTTTTTCATTTACAGAATATTTGTTCATGGGATTAAATTAATTTCAATATAGGTTTTTTGGTTTTTTTTTGGTTCATTGACAAGCTCATCAACATCACAGAAAATACAACATCATTGGTTTTCAAGATCAGTTAATTGAGTTTAGCAATTTAGAGATCCCTCATACTTAGTAAGTAGTCACTCAAAGAGAGGCACAAGAAAGAGTGGAAGAAAAAGTTTGGAACTGAACTTCCTATCTTCTTTGTGGTGCCAAAAAAACCTTCTTCAGGACAATTCTTTCCAAAGGTGGATGGCTTATGAAGCAGGTTGCATTTCAGACAGCAAGATGACAGTCCATGAGACTTGCTGTAATACTCTAATGATTAGGAAGAATTAGCTTGGGCTCCTTCCTCTGGCTGGATTAAGTAAGTACTGCATTTCTTACAATCAAACTGTTCTCATGCCTCCCACAATTGCAGCTGTTGACCATATGGAGCAATAACAGTCTACAGCTGTGAGATTACAGAAGAAAGATGGACATATAAATCATAATCTAAACTTTTTTGATACACACACTGTTACAGACATGTCAGCACCTCTGCAAATAGAGACTATATAGTCTCTAAGGTACAGTTCGCCTTCTGGGCTTGCCTGATTTCATGGAAAGCTGGCAAACTGTCACTCCTAAAACCAAACTTATTGCCCAGTTGGAGCTACTGCTACCATGAACAACAATCAGGGTTGCCTATGCTTGAGATGAAAAATTATACTTAATATGAAACAGTAAAGCATTTCCCCCTTAACCTCTTCTGCCATAAACAACTGAAGCAAATGTATGTTTAAAACTCTGTTCTAGTAAAGAAAACCCATGCAACAAAAAAAGAGGCAGACACGTGGAATGGGAAAAATGAGAATAAAAACCTCTTCAGTCCAAACGATTACTGTTTCATGTTAGAAATAATAAAAAGACAATCTTGTAATGCAAAATTCCAGACAAACTTAGTAATAGGCAGTGTCACCATCCTGGATGCAGTTTGATTATCGGATGGTTGTGATATAATTGTTAACTACATAGAAAAGAGACCAAAACTTCACCAGCTATGAATTTACAAACTGCAGACTTTAGTACATGTTTAGGTGGGCTTCTTTCATCGATCAAAAAGCGAAGCTGAAGTATTTCTGAAATATGCATTAAGAGATTTTAGTGGAAGTGTGCTGAATATTTCATTTTCAATCATCTGAAATAGTTCAGTTACAAAAGAATGCCTTTAAGCTGTAAAATGTAATTTTACAAGCAGAACAGCCCATTTTGGGCAATGATCAATGCGTTTCTTTCATTTTTGTGTTTTCAAGAGGACACTTTTAACAGCTGGCTTTGCAGTTTTTATCTTTTAGTATTCTATAAGACTGCTTGCTGAATAATGCTGTCAGTTACTGGTCACATAATCTAAACAGCATATATTTTATCGCCAAGTAGCAGAATAAGTTTTCTTAAAAATTACTACAGACATCCTTGTTATTACTTTGGAAGTAAGTGTAGAATGTCAGATATGCAATAAACTAATTTCAAAGATGTCTAGAACCAAACTAAGTTTGGAAGGGCTGCTGTTGTACTCAGACCTGAATATAACTCAGGTGCACTTTCATTTATAGAAATTTCAGCCACTGTAAGGGAATGAGTCTTAACAGCCTTTCTCTGCAAATGCCTTTTGCCACCAACTGCAGAGGGCAGCCTGGGTGCTTGGCTTTGAATACAAAACTCTAGAAAATACATGATGATTCCCAGTAGGTCAATTACTAATATAACTTTTATCCTTTCTTATTTCTTATGATTACAGGAAAAGGTAAATATTCACACATGACAAGTAGGAAATAAGATTCTTATTAGTTTTATCCAGATTGATGATATTAGCTAAAGTGTTTCCTTGTACATAAGGAAAAACTTTGAGCCTCAGAACAGATAGATCCTGCAATGGTTTTAATGTTTTTAGTAGGTACATCATCTCAGTGTAGGGACTATATTGCCTTGTCGGTACTTATTCATTTAAAAGTTAAAAAAAAAAAAAATACAAAAGAAGATTGCTATTTTCATTAGAAAAAAATTAATACTTAGCATACTGGAATAAAACCCAACATCTTTCTATTTAATCTTAGACTATTTTTGGCATAGAAGAGAGCCTTAACTAACACTTGTGAATGAAGGGAAACTAAGGCTACTTTCAGATGACTGCACAAAAGAAATCATGCAAGCCACACAATGAGAAAGAGATGTACAAAATTATATATTACTGCAGGAAATGTCAGTGTGTATGTCAGGCAGAAAAAGTGGAAGAAAGACCTTGAATTGTATATGCACTGTAACTGGAAACACAGAAAGGAGACAAGAAAAAATTTCTGCTTTTCACTTGATATTATAATCCTCTCCACTTATTGCTAAAAGATGACTGATACTGTAAAGACAGTTTAGACTAGTATACAGAGATTAAGTATACAAACAGGAGCCATAAGCAAATGGGGCTGATGTCTCCATTTGTACTCAAGAAATGACCCCAGAAAAAAAATCCACTTCTCAGTTCTCTCTGATGCTCTCATACTTCAGTCCAGCATCAGGATTTAGAACATTGAGCTCATCTCTACTTCAGACTGTGCCAGGGAGGGTTGTGAGCTCAGCATGTGCCCAGTTTCCTGAGATAAAAACAAGCCCTTGATATCTTCTCCACTATTCATAAACTATCTGAGCAGCCAGAAAAGTTTATCCTAAGGATGTGGAGCTCTTGCCATGCCTCTATTCCAGAGGGAAGGAGGTGCTTAAGCAAGCGATACATTTTAGTGTAAGTTTTGAAGAAAGAATTGAGCAAATCCCAGTCAGTTTCCTTCTGCTGATGTACACTGGGAGGAGAACTCCCACCAACAGGAACCTCCCATCAATTATGTCTATATGGATTCTTCTTTACATTGAAATTTTATCTAAGGGCTTCACCTGAGATGGGGATCCCTGTGTAGAAACTGTACAAGTAGAAGAGATAAAGCTCTCGTGCTGATAGAGACAGCAGCACAGGATCACAACTTCTGCATGGCATTAAATACATATTGGACTGACACCATGATAATATCAGGGTTAGCTGTAACCCTTTATACCCCTCAAAAATCCACTGTTGCAAAGGAAAAATCACTTCCCCAAGCATCTTATACCTGAGATTTTATAAACGTAGTAGTACCACAACATTGAGTTTACAGGTAGGAAACTGGAACAGAGGAAGATTTATTAGTTTGCCTCTGGCTGCAGAATGAATGCACGGTAAAGGAATGGAATTCCTGGAGGGAATTTACAGCAGTAAATAAAAAGGACAAAGACTATTCTCCGGCCCTGTGGTAAGAAGCACAGCAAAGTTTAATGGTGACTGGACTCCTTTCTTCCAGGCAGCAAGGTGGTTTCAGCTGGAGTTGGAAGTGCACATTCAAACAACAAGACCCAACAAGCAAGCTGCAATAAAAGAAATTCTCATTAGATATTGTAATTAAAACTACAGGGAACAGCGGACCAGAGATGTGCCTGAATTCCCATCCGTGGATATTTTCTAAACCAGACTGGACAGTACTGTTTATTCCATGGGACTTGATGTGCATCTCAACCTTTGCATTCATTCAATGTTTCACACTGCTGTTTGGCTGTAGATACCCAGTGTCTTGCTGTTTGCAAGGCTGTTTGTAAGTACCATTTTAATTCTGCTATGTGCAGTTAAACTAGCAATACACAGTACTTTGTTATTGTCGTTCTTCATTTATAACAGAGGCAGTCAACTGACAATTCAGAAGGTGTATCCATCCCACAAGACAAGTTTGGCTGGGCCCTTGAAATACAAAGGAGTCGGAAGTCAAACCCAACACATTATATAGCTTATTTGTCATAAAGTTGAGGATGAGAGAGAACAGACATGGAAATTAGGTTACCTGTAGATCCCATAATATAATTGTGTTGGTCTGACATTCAAGAATGTGACTGGGGAGAAATAAGACTTTTCAAATCCTAAACATGTCCTCTCCATTTTATATGCAGCAGTAGATTATAGTGCTAGACTAGGAAAATTTAATTTTAATCGTCACTCTCATTTAATGAAATTTCTTGTCCGAGGAATGTAACTAAATATGGAAGTGGTACTGGCACATCACAAACCCCAAAGTAGTTCCATAAAGTCTTAGCTGACAAAACATGAAGCTAATGAATTGATTAATGCTGTTATCAGAGTGGGTTTACCCTTAGAAAATTCAACAGATCAGGGCACTAATTTTATGACTTCTCTGCTAAATGAGGTATGCAAGCTTCCCCCTTCACACAGAGTTTTGTACCAGCCAGAAACAGATGGGCTTGTAGAACACTTTAATCAAACACTTAAGCAGATGTTAAGAAAATTCATCAGCAGTGAACCAAAACATTGGGATAAATTGTTACCTTTTGTTTAGTTTGTCTATTGGGAGGTCTCTTAATCATCAATTGGATGCTTCCTATACCTTACAAAAAAATGCTCACACTCTGAAATTGTGCTGTTTGCGAATTATCCAACACTGGTAGCATCACATTTTCACCCTCTTAAATTATCTTGTTCAGGTATGTAAACCAAGGCCCTGATCCTGCAGATAGATCCATACAACTGAAAGCCTATGATATGTACATGAATGATGGTATAGTCAGAGTTCAAAAGAGGCACTCTTTATGTAATATTGAGGCTGAAGACTGATGAAATTGAACAATTCTTGATACAAAAGCAGTAATGTTGAGACTAAGATACTTATTATTTTCTTTTATGCTCCTCTCAATGGACAACCCATTCCCTGCAATAATTTAAAGCAGTTTTAGGACAGGGGATAGATGGGTTTGCACATCCAGCAGTATCATGTGAGTTTATTTCCCAGATTTGAAAACTTGGGCTTGATTATTCATGGTTAACTCAATAGACAAGAAGACATCTTAGTGTTCCAGGTTGCTAGTTTAGGCATGTGGGTCTGAACCGACCTCATAAAGACTCACACAGCCTGCATATGGTCCTGGAAATGTAAGGTCTCATGACACAATATTTTTGGTGGTCCTTTCTCATGACACAATATTTTTGGTGGTCCTTTCTTAAACTGCTGGGTCCATTGAGATATAATATTGAGCAGAGAAGTAGTGGTACTGTGTCGTGATAGCCAAAAGACATGAAATATTATTAAATCTTTCTAATTCAGCTATTCAATTTTCAGTAATACACTGTATCTCACTACCCAGGAGGCTACTCAGCAACTTTGAGAAAATTCAGTTGATGACTGAGATGCCTGTCAAAATATCAATGACACAGTGTCAAGTGAAATGGTATGTATATATATATATATACATACACACATACACACATCTGGTCTTTAGGAGCACTAGTTCTGTTGAAAATTATGGGAATGTAGAAAAGTGTAAAGTTTGGCTTTATGAATGCTCTAATTATATATTAACTTAGATTAATGCAGTGTACATTTCAAATTATTCTTTGCATACAAAACACTGATTCAGTTCTTCAAAATGTTGGTCAAAATCAAAATATCATAAGGAAGAAGAAAAGTTGTTCTATACTGATCTAAGACAAACCTTTCAATTTTTACTGCCTACCCAAATGGAACATCTGATAACTTTTTTCTTTTACAACTCCACATATTTTAGAGTTCACATCTGCTTAAGTTTGGTTCCAAAATGTCACACAGAAATGAGAAGAAACAAAAAGTTCCTTTTTGATCTATTGCAGTAAAATGTTGCAAGAGGACAGTGAAAAATTAATTATTTTAATTTTGGAAAGCAAATGGAGGAAAAGAAAAAGAAAAAAACTTGTCATTCAGCAAATATTAATGAACAGTTCACAAATACTTCAGGTGACAATTATATTGTATTTTTGGCACCCAGCTAAAAACAAATGGAAACTAAAAGCAAAGCAAACATCATGTAAGGGGAGAGTCGTCAGGCTAATAAATCTGAAGCCAAGATTTGAAAGAAAATTTGGCACCCTTCAAGGCACATTGGTAACTAAAGAGTAAAAGAAAAAGATAATTAATTTTTAGATACCTTACAGAAAATATAAAAGCTGTCATCCTTCAAGTGCAAATAGTTTCTTCCTGTCCTATTTTTGTAATTTTGTGAAAGAAGTATGTTGTATTGAGAATATCTATTTTCTTTCTTTCCTTTTTCTGTATGTTTCCCTTCTTGATATTTTCCTTCCCTTGTTATTTTAAAATGAAAAACTTCTGAGAATTCTGAAGCTACTTGTTCAAACTTACTTGACAACATCACAGGAGTTTCTTCTTTTTTCGTTCTTTCCTTGCTTCATTCTATTATTATATGTTATCAGGTTGAATGGAAACTTTCTTAATATCTAAGAAGAAAAAGATGATGGGAAAAAATTAGATAAAATTTTAAAAAAGTTGTACATAACAAGATTGTGGCTGCCTTAAAAAAATGCCTAAGAATATGTCTGTTCATCTGTGATAAGTATTATCTTCGCTTCTTGTTAAGGAATCAAATAACTCTCAGAGGACTTTTGAGCAGCTCTACTTCCTGCTGTGAAGAGCTCAGCACAGCTATCAGAAGTGCAGCCCAGGCTGAAGTTCTTTGCAACTTGCTGTTGCCTTAAGCTGGGTAATATCCTGTTTTGAGCAGCAGCTCTGCAACCTAATTCAGTACTCCTCTTTAAGCAAGGAAATGTCAGCAGAACTATACCCCTCCATTTCTCTGGAGGCAATGTGAAAATGGATCTTAAATGTTGTTACGTGTATGCCTCGGGATGGTCTCCTGTGTAATGTCTAGGGAAACTGACTGGGAAAATGGTTGTCTTCAGCCTGTCCCATCTTATAACTACATGATTTGGAAAAATTTAATGACAAGACAGGAGACAATGATCTTTCACCAGACAAATTTAGTCCTATACACTATGGGCAAATTACTTGTCAAGATAGGTCCTTTTATACTCTTGTTAGAAGTTATTCAGTAATATGATGTCTGTGCAAAATTATTTATTATGAAGATATTTTAAGAAATGTTTCCTGTGAACAAAACTGTGAGATTCCACTAATCATTCCTAAAATGCAGAATTGGAGGGAATTTTTTGCCTGCTTCAGCTGAACTAAATTTTGACCATGCAGAAGAAGAGTGATCTTATTGTCTTTCTGCCATCAAAATTATTTGTTTGCTTGACCCTGAGTGTTACCTTTATTTTCTCCATTTTATGCAAAAATATGTTTGTACGAAAGTATTACAGTTTGTGTATAAAGAACTCTGTCTACAAATATTAAACTGCCAGAGGACTGAAAGCATAGTCCTTTTTATAATAGTGTTTGGTCTAATATGGTGTATGAAAAATAAGATCTCACCTGCAACCTAGGCCTTCTTGACAACTTCACAAACTCTCCATCATCTATGGTTAACCCAGTTATTACCAAAAGGCACAGATTATGGCACAGAAGAATATCAGGTTGATGTCGACTCATCCATCCATCTCTGTCTCATTGCCTTCTTATGTCATGATCAGATCATGCGGGAAGGAAAGGTAGTTTTTCATACATCTACATCACTCACTTTTAGATTGGGATTATATTCTGTGTTATATTTTCAGGGAGAGATGAGAAATGTTTCCTGACTTCATGTGATGTGGAGTTGGAAACCAGACCCAGCATATCCAGAAGTCACTTGTACTCTTGAACAGAGTAGATAAACAGACATCAATCAGTACTACCTACCTCAAGGTCAGGTTAGTTTCTCTACTGCTCATCATTGGCACACAGATGATTTTCTAAATAAGTTCTTGTCCTGGTTTGGGGTAAAATGAACCAATTTTCTGTTTTACAATTTTACTTTCTTAGCTGGGCCTCTTCTAACTAACTAAACTCTGAAATTAACAGCACACTGTTCAGAGAAACTGCTTTGTCTCACAGTGATAAGACCCAATTATATCACGGAATGGTATGCAGACAGGCCGTTGTTTATCCTTATTGCTGGAACAACCAAGGTCAGGCAATTTTGTTATTCTACCCGTTGGAGGGTCGGAAGCGGAAGGACCGAAGGGTCCCACCTGCAAGGAGGAGCGGACAGGACAATTGACCCAAAAACTGACCAACAGGGGTATTCCATCCCATCCGNGTCCTTCGGTTCTGATTTGCTCAGAACCACGACAGTTCTAAATATTGTTGTTCAAAGATGTTCTCTCTTTCTTTGCAGGTAATTCTCTGGCCAATGTTATGCAGTATGTGAGACAACGTGCAATGACAAGACGTCCTTCTATGAACCTGTTCAGTTCATCCAGGAAAATGCAGTCATCAGATGTACCAAAAAGGTTGTATTCTGAGGTAAATAAAGCCACATGTTTCTTTTACAAATTTTCATCCTGCTTATCCTCTTTCCTCCTTTTATGGGGCAGTGCTGCTTTTAGCACAGCTGGGTTTATTACTCCTTCTCCATGTTATATACATATTTACCGTGTTATTTACAATAAGCCTATTGCCTTTATGCTGAATTATCCAGTTGGACTTTTCAGGCAGCCAACACTCATAATAGTTAATTTTCAAAATGTACAACTTAGCAAGCAAAGGACAAAAACAAATACTAAATACTTGACTCTCCACTTTAAACACACATCTCAGATTTTTATTTTAAATGCCCAGAGAAGTTATCTTTATTATACTGTTTAGCTTCAGTGTTGCTCCCAGATTAATATCAAAATTTGAAAGCAGCTATCATTTTCCCCTTGTAGAAATTATTTTTCATAGTAACAGCCTTCAAAGTAGCTAAAAATACCCTTGCTATATGGAGCAATAAATGTTTGCAGATATGAATCTCATTATAGTTTATGGTGATTAAAACATGAAATAGGACTTGGTGTTTGCTGTAATTTGAAACAGACAGACCTAAGAGCAAGTGATGATATTTTTTTCCCCTTTACATCAGGGTTTCAAAGTGTGAGGGGATAGCTAATATCTTATTAACAAGAGTCTTAGAAAATATCAGATACTTGGTTTGCTGTTATATTCCTCTTTACCTTTTTCTGTGTTACATTAACTATTCTCACTAACACACTACCAAAGAAGGTGTTAAGATAATCAGTGGATGATGATAGGTTTTTAAAAGAAGAGATAACATGGGGTCATCTGTCTTTCATAGGTTATTTTTTTTATATTTTATTTTTTCCTGCAGCAGCATATATATAAAAAGATTAAATGTGCAAGCTAAATCAGAACGAGTCCAGCATGTACTAGCCATATTTCTTGGTTTGCTTGGGACTTTTCCTTTTTTTCTTTATTGTTTATTTTGTATTTTGGTGCTCTTTTTTTTATTTTTTTTTTTTTTTTTTTTTTTTTTTTTTTTTTTTTTTTTTTTTTTTTTTTTTTTTTTTTTTTTTTTTTTTTTTTTTTTTAAGGAAAAAACTTATATGCATACTTCAAAGAAGATCCGAAGGATCTGTATCAGGTTATGTTCTCAGGAGAGCCCTCACACATGCCTATCAATCTTTACCAATACCAGGCAGTAATAAGCTATAAAATACATTACATAGGGAAGATTTTCCTCACACTAAGCCATTCTTAGACACTCATGCATAAACCTTACAAAAAGTTAACACAGCTTTTTTCAACAAATGTTCTGAGATAGAAAGTGATTTCATTATTCATCTATGCAGCTTTTACTTTGTACCAAGATGGACTAGAAAACCTTACACAGACAAACAATTCAAAGGTGACTATCCTAAAATTCTTCCTTAATGTCTTTCAGATTTGACCTTTCACTGCTGCTGTGGGAATTTTTTTTATGTCGTGGTTTACAGGCTAAATTTGGACATATATTTGATGTTCAGAGAAGCAAAATATAATTAATTTCAGGCATAAGGGTTCAGTTGTATTGCCAGGTAGATGTAGCTGTACGTATCTGGTTAATCCAGACTTTTGTCTGTCCCTTTCTACAATGCTAGTGATAAGTGGATATTGACTTTATGGGGAGGCAAAAAAAGTATGAAAAGAAAACCATAGATAGCTTCATAGTCACCACATGAGGCAGTTGCTTGCATCATGGGCTACACTCCATGAATCGAATTCATCTGAAGTTGGTGAGAGTTTTTCAGTCACTGCCAGACAGCATTGGCGTGGGCCCAGAAGAACATAGTTGTGCTATTCAAAAATACTTTGAACAAGTAGGTTATTATGGCAAGAGTTTTTTCATGCTCAGATCAATCAACTCGAGCTGTAATAAGAGAGTCAGATATTTTCCACATCCAAATACATATACTCAGAAAAAAGAGATACAGCACAAAAATACGATAGTATTAAGGTCACTTTGTAGTGTATTGTGGAGAACTCCAATCAAAACCAAAAATTACTTGTGTCTCTTACACCTATTTTATCATTATATAAAAATTATACCAACATTTTTATATAATGTTGAAATATAAGTTAAGGAGTTATTGACCATTTAAATATAATGAGGTAAAAACAAAGAGAAAGACTTTAAATGCACTGTATTGGATTTATTTTTTTTTTTCATTTCAATCAAGCTAAGAGGGTTTTGAAATAATTTGCCCTAATGTTGAATTTCTTTAAAAAGTATATTACCATAATATATTTCAGTGTCAATTATAGTTGGCCACCTAAAGGAAAGCAAACAAGAATTTACCATCTTATAGACAGACATATGTCCTGGTTCCAGTAGGGATAGAGTTAATTTTATTCCTAGTAGCTGCTTTGTTTCAGTTGTTGCTAAATAATGTTTATGTGAAGTCAAGGACTTTTTCATAGAAGCTGAAAGGGAGTATAGACAAGATGTCAGAAGGAATATTCCATACCATAAACATTATGCTCAGTATTATAAATGGGGTTTGGCCAGGGGGCAGAGATCTGTGATCACTGCTTGGGACAGGTTGGGCAATCAGTCATTGGGTGGTGAGAGCAATTGTATTGTATCACTTTATCTGGTATACACTTTTACCTTTATCTTTATTATTATTTTTCTCTTCCATTACCGTTCTATTAAATTATCTTTATTGAAACACAAAAAAGTATTTTTTTCTCATTTCTCTCCCTTTTCTCCCTGCCCTACAAGGGATGGAGATGAGAGTGAGTGAACAGCTCTGTGGTCCTAGTTGCCAGCTGGGCTTAAACCATGACAACATATCTTCGAGCAAGTAAGAGGATCTAGGGCATTACACCCCCTTTCTTCCAAATATTGTGCTCTTAGAAAATTTGTAATGTATTCCTCAGCTTTATTTCTCTCTCCCTACTCTTCCTCTAAAGGTTTTTCTGAAACACTATAAAATTACATTGACAGGAATGTTTCATGTAACAGACACCCACACAGAACAGAAGTGGTGCAACTTCTCTGGGTACGGCTTACCAGTGCATTCGAATAGACTAGAAGAAATTATCTTTATAAGCAAAAGGAAAAATTCACATTCATGTAAGAGCCTCTACTTATTGTGATAGCGGGGAAAATTGCTACGTCAGTGTTGAAGACAAGATCCTTAGAAATAGGTGAACTATGTTTTGATAGATCGATTTGGTTTAGAGTAACTAGCCAAGACTTCAAAACCTTTCAATATCAAGTTAATTTTTCACTTGCCGATTTTCATTGTCGAATGACAGCACCTGGAAAGCTTTATGTGTTTGGGTAAACTCAGATTTGGTTTGTGAGGAAATCTGAATTATTTTCAAAATATAAATAATTCATAGTTTTTGTCTTCATTGGCTTTTTTTTTTTTTTTTTAATTTCTGAGAATTTGCAGAATTTGCACGGTGTTCAACAGTGTCCTCGTTTGGGGTGAAACAGAGCCAAGTTCCTGTTCAGCAATAGAGGTTCTTGCTTACACTTGTTGCTTTTGTAACCAGGGTCAGCTGACTTGGTTGTTTACCCTGTGGAGGCGTTGCACCTGTGGGGAGGAGTGGACAGATCAGATGACCCAAAACTGACCAATAGAGCATTCTATCGCATCTACCATGCTCAGTATAAAAGCTGAGGGATTAAAAGATCAACTCTTTTTCAATGGCTGCTTCTTCAGTGGCTCTCTTTATTTGATGAATGACATCAGAGGAGGACCCTGTAGTTTGAGCCTGGTCAGAGAGTTCTGGAATATAGTTCCCAACTGTCACTGAGTCCAGTCTGGAACTTTCCCTGTGTCTACTGATGACACATCCCTAGGAGCTTGATATGGTTTGGCATCTATTTATATATATTGTATCTATTTCATTATTGTCTTTTTATTTTGTTATTAATATAATGTGAAAGTTGTTTAGGTATTTCTAAACTCCTGACTCTCTTTATCTCTTTTCTATTTCTGGAGCAACAGGTGGGGTAGACCATTGGTTGTCTTGTCATTAACCAGCCTGGCCCAAACCATGACAGATATGCACCATGATTATTAGAACTGCAGTTGTTGCTACCAAATCATATTTTGTACTATACAAATAAACAATGACATTTCAGTGTGGGAGCATGCCAAACTTTTTGGTAAGGTGGATACACACCATCACCACAGAAACAATTCAATTTTATTATAAAATAATTAGTTCAAATCTGAGATGCATTGAATGATTACTTGCTGCATCACTCTGTGATTCTTTGTGCTATCAGTTTCACTGTGAAGAAGGCTGTGTGTAGGAAGCTAATTCTAGGAGGAGATAGCATTTTTGTTGTGAAGCTCATAAGGACTAAGACTTGTGAAAATGCCACTTACCACTTTCATTGGCATGTTGAACAGTATGTTTAAAAAATGAGTTTAACAATGTTTCAGTATATACTGCTGGTTCATTCACACTCTGCCATGTTCCATGTAGCAGTTTTAGATGTTCAGGGTGCCAGAAACAGGTAATCACACTCTATGTTGAACCTATCCGCCCTTTTTTATTGGCTTACAAACAAAAGCCTATTATTATATGCAAAGATAATATCAGTGCCAAAAGTGAAACTGAACAATCTGCAACTGAGAAGACAAAGAATTTTGAAAGTTAGTGTTACCATGGCAATGCTTACTTTGACAACCTGCTACAAAAATGAATAACTTCTCTGTTGTGTTATGGTGGGATTTACAGGTTGTGAGAACACTAGTGGAATAAACATGGACTAACATGCACAGCCTATCTGATCAAGTATGCTTTAATATCATACACAATTCTGTCAAGCCTAAGGTTTTGAGCATGTTTGGAAAGACAGTGAGTAAGAAATACACAGTTAAATACATTACAAATTCTGTGTACTACCCTCTTAGGGAATATAGATCAGTTTATACGCACACACCATCCAGCATAGTATATTTAGTTACCATGCAATCTCTACACTGTTTTTACTTCCAATTTTAAGAGATGCTCTCACAATCAGTTATAAAATGTACTCTGTTTTTTTTTTAATCTCATTTAATTCAGTTCTCAGGAGGATTTTTGCCTGGAAATCAACACTGAGAAATCAACATTGAGAGGAGTTTACCCACGTGCAATTAGTTACATCTTGTATCTGATATATGTTGTAGTGTAAACCAAAAATAAAAAACTCATTACCAGGTACTGAATGACCTTGCATCATTGATTTATCTCCAAGAAAAAAAAATGTCTCTGTGATCCAAAACTTCTTCTAATGTTCCTAGAGAAATTCAGTATGCTTAGTGTAAGACAGGAATGGGAATATTTATGAAGTGTGATGAAAAACATCTGAATGTCAAAAAAGTTTACAACTGTAGTTTTGAGGCACACTATGTAATTATTGTCCTCTGTACAGCTCAGCTTCTTCCCTAAGAAGCTTCTGTGTGGCATCAAGACAGCTCCATAATAATGAAATGCCTGGTCTTTCCCAAAGATCTTCCTTTTATGTGGGATTTTAAAGCCTATTCTTTGGCAAGGATGTGTTGTATTCCAGGATACTCTAATTCTACATGAGTTTGGGTATACTTTGATCTTGAAACATATAAGAAACATCACATCCCATATTAGAAGGTCTTGATATCATCATAGATGTGATTCTAATTCAGACAAGCTTTGCCCATTTTAACTGACACATTGCCAGTGACAACCCATTATGATGTACATTGAAATCTTCATGTTGTGACATCCATTTTCTGAAGGCACCTTTTTACCCAGAGCTAGTGCATTTGCACTTAAACAGTTCAAACAGCAGGACCTTGTCTCCCTGTAGAATCTCAGCTGTGCAGTATTTGATCTTATTTCTTTAATACAACAGGAATGAGGCACTGCTGGACTTGTTACTCAACAACCAAGAAAACCTGCTTTGTAAAATCTCAGTTAGTGATAGCCTTAGCTGCAGTGATCACAATACTGTTGAATTTGGGAACCTGCTGAGCACACTGAAGGTTAGTACAGAGGCAAACCTTTTAGATTTTAGAAGAGCAAACTTCATCTCACTCAGAGCTCAGCTGGGAGGGATGCTGTGGGAAGCTTCCATGGACAATAAAGGAGTTAGTGAGTGCTGGGAGTTTTTCAAGAATGCTCTCTTGGAAGCACAAAATCAGTTCATCCCCTTTATAGGGAAGGGAATTTGGCAGAGCAAGAGACCCTCTTGGCTTAACTGTGAGCTTCTGAATCTGATCAAAACCAAAAGAGACTAGAGATGGGAGAACAGATGAATAGCTTTTGAGAACTACAAGTGGCATTGCCAGGGCATGCAGAGATGCAGTTGGAAAAGCAAAAGCTCAGCTCAAATTGAAATTGGCCAGAGATGTCAAAAGTTACAAGAAAGGGTTCTTTAGGTATGTAAACAACAAGCAGAAACAGAAGGAAAATATTGGCCTGCTGTTAAACAGGAGAGGTGAATTAGTCACTGACAATGCTGAAAAGGTAGAGGTCTAAACACTTTCTTCACCTCTGTCTTTATTGGCACTGTTGGGCTCCAGGCCTTGAGAACAAAACCCCAGGTTGGTGCAAACAGACCCACTGTCAGTGAAGGAAGAATTAAACTATTACAGGAGCTTAACCCCTACCAATCAATGGGTCCTGAAAATATCAGCATGTGTGTATTGAGAGAACTGGCTGTTAACATTGCAAGGCTGCTCTCCATAATCTTTGAGAAATCACAGACATCAGGGAAGACTGATCCCAGAAGACTGGAAGAAGGCTGATGTCACCCCCAGCTGCAAGAGCAGCTTAAAGGAGGATCCAGGAAATTAAAGGCCCATCAGTCTTACTTCAGTCCCTGGGAGAGTTATGGAACAAATCCTCCTGGAGGCTATCATGAGTCAAATGAAGCACGTGATTGAGAAAAGCTAGCATGGATTCACCAAGGGCAAATTGTGCTTGACAACCCTGACTGTCCTCTACAATAAAGTAACTTGCTTAGTTAATGAGAGGTAAGCAGTGGACATTGTCTACCTGAATTTGTCCAAGGCTTTTGACATGGTTCTCCACAGCCTTCTCCTGATGCATTACAGTACATACAAGTGTTCCATGCAGTGGCTGGGGAACTGACTAAGAGGTCAAACCCAGAGGCTGGTGGTAAATGGCTCCTTTTCAAACTGGCAACAACAGGTGGGGTCCCCCAGGGATTGATACTGGGCCCAACACTGCTTAATCTCTTTATAAGTAACCTGGATTATGGGATCGAGTGTGCCCTGATGAAGTTTGCTGATGACACAAAATTGAATGAAGAAGTAGACACTTCAGAAGGGAGAGCCACTCTGTATGAAGACCTGGATAGGCTGGAAGGGTAGGTTAAGAAGAACCTTACAAAGTTCATCAAGGAAAAATATGAAGTTTGCACCTGGGAAAACCCAATCCAGGAGTGCAGCACAGGCTGGGATCTACTTGGTTGGGGAGCAACTCTGTGTAAAGGGACTCCACGGCCCTGATAGACAAGAAGATCAATATGAAAGGACAATGTGTTTCTGCAGCAAAGAAAGCCAATAGGATGCTGAGCTGCATCAACAAGCGTGTCACCAGCGGAGCTAAAGGAGTCATTATTCCACTCTACTCAGTGCCTGTCAGGACACACCTGGAATAATATGTTGAGTTTTGGTCTTTGCTATGCTAAAGAGACGTGGACAGGCTGGAAAGCATCCAGAGAAGGGCCACAGAGATGATCAAAGGACTGGGAAGCCTGCTATATGAGGAAATGCTGAGAGAATTGGGTTTGTTCAGCCTTGACAAAAAAAAAAAAAGGGCTTAGGGGAGAGCTTATCACCATGTTCCAGTATTTAAAGGATGGTTACAGAGAAAATGGAGACTCCGTTTTTACAAAGTCACATGGAAAAGATGAAGAGTAATGGCTACAATTTAATCCTAGAGAGATTTCAGTTGGACATGAGGAAAATATTTCACAATGGGAACAATCAGCTTTTGGAAGAATCTCCCCAGGGAAATGGTGGATTCCCCATATTGGATACTTTTAAAATTCATCTGGACAGGGTGCTGGGCCATCTCATCTAGACCATGCTTTTGCCAAGAAAGGTGCCTTCCAACCTGGTATTCTATGATTCTGTGACGCTACTGAGTTGTGTAATCCAGCAATAAAAAGAGATCCTTTGAACCATGAAACATCATACCTGAGACTGTTACATCTCTCCCAATATATTTTTTCTTCAGGCTTAAACTAAGTCTACTACCATACTGAAGCTTAGCATCATTGTATCAGCTAAAGACCTGGTTCTTTATCTGAAGGTTTACCTCTCCTTTCCAGAAGTGTCATCTGAAATCAGATAGTGATTCCAAGAGCACCATTGACTTGTCAGAAAAATGAACGATAGCCCAGCACTGTAACAGTAACAGCCCCGGCAGTAACTGCTGAGAAAAGGAACCTTTTCCTGCAGACAGAGTAGTTTTTCTTGCATTTTACTTAGTCCCAGGATCTATCAGCAGCTGACCTTTAGTTTTTGTGAAACTTGTCCCTATTTTCCCTATATTGATGGTAGAACAACATCTACCTTCATGCTGGTGGTGTGTGTGAGAAACATGCAAGCTTAGGACCAAATTAACCACCCACGCTTCACCATTTTCCGGTAATGGTACTTGGAGTCTGTTCTAGAGTAGATCTCATGACACTTTCCAAGGGGGCAGGAGGGTGGGGAATATAAAAAAAAATTACAAGTGGAATGTGTTTGAGCATATCCTCAGGAACACATTCATATTATCTCTATATAACCCACCTGTCACAGACAGGCAGATAAACAATGCTTCCTCGAAAAACCAGAAAGCATCCTGACAGAAAAGCATATCAGATTTGTGGGCAGCTTGAACTCAGGCAGTTTGAACAGTGCATAAAGACAGCCTTGGATGGACAGTGCTTTAAAATTGTTCTCTGAATCAGGCTACACAATGAACACTGTGAATCCAGCCTGCTTTCAAAACACCACTTCAGGTGAGAAAAATAAATTATGTACTTGTTTTTAAAAGTCTTTCTTGCATAGAAAATTCTATTCACCTGTCTCTAAAGGATTACAATCTGCAAGGCAAAGTTTACAAAGACAATCTGTGAAAACACCACGTGGTTTATGGTTTAGCTTGAGAAAATCGACATACCAAATAAAAAGCAAGAAAGCAGAAAAGCATGTCATTCTCAATGTAGCAAGTTGTTTTATGAAATGCAAATAAACAATTTCAAAGCATTTTATTGTCTGAAGTATTTTTAATATTTATACTCCTACCACTCCTTAATATTAGAGGTGTTAAGCACTAGATATACAGATTATATGGAGAGCCTGCCTTACTCTTAACGCAGTCAGGAATTGAAATAATTTTTACCTTTATTACATTAATATTCTTCAGCAATCTGAACATGGATATAATACCACTTTCATTTACAACCCTTACATTTTCCTGTGCTTGATTGGCTTAATGTATTTTTGAAGCAGAGTGTAAAACCAATAATCATCTCAAAGAAAATCTGCTTTGGTCACATCCAGGTGGTGGAGATGTGGTTTGAGGTAGGATGTATAGCTTCCAAAGCAGTATGATATATAGTTTCTAAAGCAATGTTGCATTTAAAACAAGACCTTTTTGAGAGGCCCGTAGACTCATATTTCCAATTGCCTTGCAATGTCGTTTAGCTTCTCAGTTCTTGTAGAAGTTCAAAGATGATCAAAGATACAGGACTGCATCAGCATGATGAGCGTAAAATAGGCTAACGCTCTTCAGCCTGGAAAAAACATGAGTGAAGAGGCACATGAAAGATGCCATCAGTGGCACATAAAAGATATAAAGATAAAAAGCCATTCATTGTCTCTTTCAATAGAATGAAATATAAAGAATGCAGATCCAAAAAAAGCATGCATTTTCAAAGTGTATAGTTAAAACAGTACTCCTTGGAACAGGCAGTTGTGTGTCAAACTTTTAGAAGTATTCAAAAGGCAACTGAAGAATTTGAAGTAATTTCTAAAATAAATTTACCGTGAGCTCTTAAATAAAACCACTTCCACTGGCCAGTGGGACTCTGAACAGGTATTTCCTCAAGCTGGGAGAAAATACTCCAGAAAAGAATCACAGTTTATTTCCCCTTTCCTTTACTTTTATCCACTTATCAAATACTGGTAATGGTGAATGACTGAATACAAGGCCATATGAATACTTCATCTGATGCACTACAGTGATTCATGTAGTGCAGCTGTGTGGAAAAGTAACATATCCTGCCTGGTAAGTATAAGGAAAAAAAAAATAACCACCTATTCATGTCAGGAATAGACTTTTCTGAATTCTTTGCAACCTGACTTGGAGTATGTGGAATTTTCATATGTCTATGCTGGAGGCATGGATGCTTCATGGCAATACATTTCTCATTTCTTCCTATTAATTTAAGTTAAATAGCTATAATCTCTAAACTGCATAACATCAACTCTGCTGGAAGATTCATTGCTCAGTGTCAGAACTGGATGCCTTTCAAGTGAAAATCTTTAGCTGAATTCGTCTCTTCAGGATTCAAAACAGATAATTTGTACAACTCTACCTACCTTGTTATAAAGAAAGTTGCGTCACAAATCACAGTGCCTCTTATGTCTTAAAAAATCCACTATTTATAATGTAACTGTACATAGACTAAATTTATCGTGCTATAAGGAGGTTATCAGGATCTTGGAAAGCCTGATAATTTTGGCTGAAGTATTCTGTTAATACCCAGGCAAGTCAGTAGTGCTAATGCCATGCTTAACACATCTTAATGTCATATGACAACATCAGAGGAAAACTTCCCCAGCTGGGACAAAAAAATCCATTTATGTATCTCCATGGTCCTGTGCAGTAAATTGCTCAAGTAGGTGTTCAGCTACAGAAAGTGATAGCAAACTACATTGAAAATTGCTGAAAATGTGCATTTGAGTTGTTCTCCATGTCACATATTCAGAACATGCACCAGTAAGTGATAAAATTATTAGACCTCATAAAGAAGCATTAGTTGAAGTTCTATGAGCTGATCTGCACAGGAAGATAAATCATAAAGTACCCTTTTGCCCAAAGAACATCTTGGAATTTATGAACTGTCCAGCTATCAACAAAAAACTAGTTCTTCAGGCTCACATAAACTGGAGATATTGTAAATGAAAGACCTGCTCTTTAAAAATTACTTTGTTTGTGAGTCTGACTTAAAGCAACTCAAGGAATTCTGATGAGAAGGAGGGAGGCAATTTATTCTTCTAATACTATGCATTGTAAAGCTAAAACTTAGACCCAAATGGATACCTACAACATTTTGCAGCACTACAGTAACAAAGGGAACTACCAGAAACTCATTAATCTGTGTTGCTACAAGGAAGGCCTCTGAAGCCTTGAAATAATCCCTCATATCTTTCCTTCCTCTTCTCACTCACTTTCCCTGTAATTTCTCATCTTGTTCATTTAATGAATCTTTTTTAAATAGTTGTTGAGTAAGGAAAGCCCCATTCTGGGCTGGATGAGTGGATGGCTGGATGCACAGAAGCTGTGGTGAATAGAGTTAAATCCAGTTGGCTGCCAGTTACAAGTGGTGCTCCCCAGGGCTCTGGCTACTGGGGCCAGTTCTCTTTAATATCTTTATCAATGAACTGGACAAGAAGATGAAGTTCACCCTCAGTAAGTCTTCAGACACCACCAAACTGACAGGAGTGTCAATCTGCTGGACAGTAGGAAAGCTCTACAGAGGGATCTGGACAGGTTGGATCAATGGACCAAGGCAATGGTATGAAATGGTATGAGGTTTTGCTGGGTCCTGTACTTGGGTCATAACAACCCCAGGCAGTGCTACAGTCTTGGAGAAGAGTGGATGAAAAACTTCCCAACAGAAAAGGACCNGCCAGTTACAAGTGGTGCTCCCCAGGGCTCTGGCTACTGGGGCCAGTTCTCTTTAATATCTTTATCAATGAACTGGACAAGAAGATGAAGTTCACCCTCAGTAAGTCTTCAGACACCACCAAACTGACAGGAGTGTCAATCTGCTGGACAGTAGGAAAGCTCTACAGAGGGATCTGGACAGGTTGGATCAATGGACCAAGGCAATGGTATGAAATGGTATGAGGTTTTGCTGGGTCCTGTACTTGGGTCATAACAACCCCAGGCAGTGCTACAGTCTTGGAGAAGAGTGGATGAAAAACTTCCCAACAGAAAAGGACCTGGGGGTGTTGTTCGACTGTCTGCTGAATATGAACTAACAGTGTGCCCAGGTGACCGAGAAGATCAACGGCATCCCAGCCTGTATCAGGGACAGTGAGGCAAGCAGGACTAGGGAAGTGATTGTACTTGGCATTGGTGAGACCACACCTCAAATGCTGTGTCCAGTTTTGGACCTCTCACTACAAAAAGGACATTGAAGTGCTGGAGCGTGTCCAGAGAAGGGCAATGAAGCTAATTAAGGGTCTAGAGCACATGTCTTGTGATGAGCTTCTGAGGGAAGTGGGATTGTTTTGCCTGGAGAAAAAAAAAAAAAAAGCTGAGGGGAAACCTTATCACTCTCGACAACTACCCGAAAGAAGCTTGTAGGGAGGTGGGTGTCGGTCTCTTTTCCCAAGTAACAAATGACAAGACAAAAAGAAATAGCCTTAAGTTGTGGAAGGGGAGATTTAGATTGGATATCAGGGAAAACTTCTTCACTGTAAGGGTTGTCAAAGCATTGGAACAGATTGCCCAGGGAAGTGGTTGAGTCACCATCTTTGAAAGAATTTAAAAGGCATGTCAATGCGGTGCTTAGGGGCATGGTTTAGTGGTGAAATTGGTAGTGCTTGGTCGATGGTTGGACTTGATGATCTTAATGTTCTTTTCCAACCTAAGCAGTTCTATGATTCAAAGCTTAAATTGCTGCATAATAATACAGGAAAAATTGATATGGTCAGCTCTGTGCTCCCTGACAAAAAACCAAAATACTAAACTTCAAACTAATGTGTCCCTGGGTAAAAACCTGATCTTCTGTATTCATACAACATGCATGGATGAGTCATATCTCACTTCTTAGTGGACAGATACTTGCATCAAAGTTAAAGTGACAAATAACCCCCTCGACTTTCACAGCAGATGCCTATGGATTAAAGTAAGCTATGCTGACAATATAATGCATGTTTATGTAGTACCTTACTGCATGGAATCTCTTTACATATATAACTATGTCAGGACCTAGAACATCAGTTATGTGACAATTATGCATTTAGGTTTAGTAAATACTAGATAGGTGGAGTGAAAAAGTGCATTTAGCTTTTTTCAGTACAGTCTCTAAAGGCAGTTTAAATTTTTTATCTATTAACTACGTTATAAATAATTTGATGTTCTTTTATTATAGATGGTTACATAAAACACTTACACTCTGAATACAATGAAAAAATCCACCTGTTTGCCATTTTTTCCTTTTATTGCAAAAGGCTGTGCTCTTATTTCAAATAGCCTTGGTATAACTTCTTATATTAGTATCTTTGCTATATGTTACCAAGAATATTTATGCTACTATGCCCATTCTCTGATCCTGAAGGATTTAAAATCTGTTGATATGGGAAAGAAATGTTTCTCTGTATATGGACTTATGAGTATACTGCTGCCTTGGAAGAAAGACAAAAAAATTTCTTGCTCTGGGTTGACTTCCCTCATCAAAGTATCCTTAAGACATACTGAGTTAGTGGTGATATTTCTCTACTTATCTTAAAACATAACTGGTTATATGAGTTTATCTATAGGATATTTTTGAGGGCACAGGGTTTGAAGAGTTCTTGTGTCTAATATTATCAGCTGCAGAAGTACCAATGAATGAGTCAAGATGGCATATTCCCAGGTTTGGTAGCTGCTAATGAAACCTGTGGGACATCCGTGATTCAGCTGAGTATCTGCACAGAGAGCCATAATGTTGTTGTTTTAGTTCCTGTTACTCATGAAAATCTGTGCAAAGCAAACAAAATGTTGATGTCTTAAACTCTCCATAAGTAGAAGTTTTAGAGGGAGAATGTAAGAATATTTCTGAAAGAAAAACAAGCTACTGTAGAAATGTCTATTGCAGGCTTAATGGTAAAGAAGAGTCTATTGGACACAAATGAAGCTGCAACATGAATGAAAAGGATTCTAGAAAAGACACCAACCAACTAAGGAGTGTGCTGGTTAATGCCCCTTAGGTAAATACAAAGGGTCAATGGAATCTAATCAGCAGCCTGTGCCAGTCTCAGCCACTGTGTCAACTGGTCATGAGATCTTTCTATTTTAATTCAATCTTAGTTTTGCTTATGTTAAATAATTTTTATATCAATGTATCAGAATAATTTCATATAGAAAGTCTTACCATTCCGTTGTTATTCTCTCTGATGAGCACATCCCTTTAGGGACCCTATGATAACCTAGCACTGCTAATCACTACTATTTTTTTCTCTTATTTACCTTCAAACAGGAGTAAAAGTGGGTTTGCATTATTTAGAAAGAAAATCATGGCCATATGATCTCTCCTAGATTGCTCAACTGGAGGGGAAAGTCCTGAGAGACCAGCTTGTGAAATTTACATAATGATTAGTTCATGTAGAATCACAGAAATGTTTAGCTTGGAAGGGATCTTTGAGATCATCTAGTCCAACCACCAACCTAACTGTGATAAAAACAACAACCCATCACTAAGCGCTGTGTTAACCCATCTTATCAATACCTCCAGGGATGGTGCCTCAACAGGGATGGTTCCCTGGGCAGCCCATCCCAATGCTTAATAACCCTTTCTGTGTAAAAATTTTCTGTTATCCAATCTGAACCTCCCCTGGCACAACTTATGCCATTTCCTTTTGTTCTATTGCCTGTGACTTGGGAGAAGAGACTGATCCCTGCCCCTCTACAACCTCCTTTCAGGTAGTTGTAGAGAGTGATAAGGTCTCCCCTTAGCCGCCTCCTCTCCGAACTGAACAAACCCAACTCCCCTAGCTTCTCCTCATAGGGGTTGTTTTCTAGATCCCTCACCAGCTTTGTTGCCTTTCTCTGGACCTGCTCCAGCACGTCAATGTCTTTTTTTGTGGTAACGGGCCCAAAACTGGACACAGTACTCAAGATGGGGCCTTACCAGTGCTGAGTAGAGGGGAATGATGTAACACAGGTATTTGCAAAAATTCTTTATAACAAAGACTGAAAAAAAAAATGTCTGAGCTAGATTCCTAACTGCTAAGTCATAGAAATTTGACCGCAAGGCACGCAAATGAAATTTTTTTTCTGCAATATTTTTTTCAATAATTCTGCTGTTTCATGTTTGCATGTACATATCCATGTGCATCTTCAAGATCAATTCAACATGAATATGTTTTATTCACATATAAAGCAACAACTTTGATTTTCAGTTGATGGAAAGCAAATCCCTGTGGTTTTGTACTCATGCTGGTATATAAATACACAAACAAAACAAGTTTCTATATGGAATTCTAATTCCAAGAGAATTAAAGAATCCCCTTCAAAAATAAACTTAATTTCAAGTTGGTTCAAGTCAACCTAGGGTTATAGAACATGCATTATTTATTTTCCCTATGATTGCTAAACCTGATTTAATTTGTTTATAAAGGAAGAATTCAGTTGTATTTACCTTTTGTTAAAAAAAAGATCCTTGTGCTGCATAATGCTTTACTTTGAAATTGTCACCCTTGCCTCTTAAATGGAACCCAGTGAGAAAGAAACCCTCCTCTGAGTTACCGCAGTCATATTTAATTTATTATTGGGCTTTATAATAATATTCTTTACCCATTATTAATTTGTAATAAAGAAGCAACGAGTAAAAATTATTGCAAGGTTTCATTTCTGCCCCAATTAACATTCTGGATTTTGCCTCGGGGTCTCTGTTACAAATCAGTTGTGAAACTAAATGATGTGGCAAGTTATCTATATTTAGCAACCTATAATTTTAGCCTGTGTTTTACTAGTTGAAAACATGAGCAACTGACATCAGTGCAGACAGCAGGAAAGAAGAATTAACTAATACAAAAATCCACAATAGCATGCATTAATCTTCCCTGACTAAAACCCTCTGCCTGGCCTGTCTTTGGAAAGGCAAAGATTTTTCAAACTGAAGAAACCCAAAGGCAAACTTTTTAGCATGTGTTTTGAACAAAACTCAAATCTACGCTAAACTTTAGTCTTAAGTTTAGCTGTGATTAAATTCTTCTCGGAGTCATGTACCAGCACGGAATTCTTCCAGTTTTATTCCATATAAGTCAAAATCTGGTCATCTCGGAGCACAGTTTTTATAAATTACAAAGTATGCTTACATTTACTTGGTTTCATCTGATGTTCTAAAATTGTTGCTGAAAATATGTTTCCGGCTATACTACTAAGTTTGGTAGAGTTTTGCTGTTAGAAATAAGGCATGGTACATACATACTCTGTGTAGACAATATACATTTGCTACATGGGGAGAATTCTTACAGCACCTTGAAAAAACATAATCAGCTTATTCCTTTTTGTGATCACTACAACTGTATTCATCCATATTTCTCACTTATTTCAGTGGAATTCTAAAATACAGAAGTGCTCACAACAAATGTTACAATGGATAAAGTCAAAGGTAGTAAAACAGACAAAGACATGGTGGGTAAAAAGCAGGCAGAAACATAACCAAAGCAACCTTGATGCCTCTTGTTATTCCACGAGATTCAGAATAAGTGGCATCCTTTGTAACATATACAAAATATCTCCTGTCCACATAGTGAATCTATTTCCAAGACCTGCTGCCAATTTCTAATGGTTTTAAAAATACTGAACTATCTATCATCTGCTACTTAATGCAATGGTGGTGCAACTACAAGCAGGTATAATTCACCTACCTCCCCATTGTAGCCATGTGCTAGAACAGCAAGGAGGTGCAAAGCCTGAAGTCCAACTTCCACTGCATTGGCAATCAAGTTGGCAAGAAAGTTGGGTTTTCTCATTTCTGTACTTCTAATTATGTCAAAAACAGGTTAAAACAAGCAAAATAATTGCTATGAACTGAAAAAAAATAAAATAATTTGTTTTTCTGGAAATACTAATCTCACCTTTCAGTGTGCTTGAACTCCACTTTAGTTTTGGAAGAGGTCCAGGACGCTATATTCTAACCATATGAGCCACGAGCTGATGATTCATAGTTGAGAAATGCTAATAAGAACGATGTAAATTTTTGTAAAAGTTTAGAGGAGGTAATGGCACTAGCCTTAGTCTGAAAAAGAAAAAAAAAAATATATATAAAATAAGGCTGACTGCTAGCTATCTTAACATTAACTTTAGCATAGTATTTTCCACAAATGGTCTGCTTCTAGAACATAGTATCATTTTAACTTTGCTTCATCCCATTACAATCTAGAGACGTGTCTCTAAATATAGTTTTACAGAGGAAAATTAGGACATTCCTCATATTCAAAAATGTCACACGCAATTCTAGGTTTCGGTTTTTTTGGTTTCCTGAACTAACAATTCAACTAAGAATTTATTTATGGTAACAAATTGTATCTAAATTAGGTTTTGTAGTTATTTGGTGTTTTCTAACAAATGTATTAAATCAGGATAAAAGAGGTAATCAGATATATTATCTCATACTGGTTATTTTACTAAGGTCACACACACACACACAAAAAGAGCAAATTACCATGAAAACATTAGGCGCACTTTTTCTTTTAATTCTGCATCTGCTGTCAGACTTGGTAAGACAAGAATCATCAGATACAAAGGTGTTAGGAGAATAATAATTAAGTTTCACATAGCCAGAAGACAACACTTCAGTACAGCACAGAAGAAATTTTGTGTTAATGAGGAGACATATCTGAAAAGGATAGTTTCACAGCTTTAAAAAAATAAAAACTACTTTTCCTTCTAGAGAAACAAAAAACAATGATAAAGTTATTTTCCAAGTTCAGAGCTCTTGCCAGGACTTACTTACAACTATTATATTTGGATTCCTCTGCTTTCCAAACAAGAGTACTAGATCACTTCTCTGGCATTATACTAGGATTTCAGAAATTTTTTTCTTGTAGGCATCACATTAAGAACCATGCTGTTCCAAATTGTAGTTGCCACTTCACTTTCCACTTTTGTTTCTTTTTCTGGACACTTTTTGAGAACATTTGCATACTAGTAGTAAATGTGTCATACTTTAGAATTCTACTATACACCATATATCTACAAACATCAGCCTCTACCTTCAACCTATACTTGGCTATCTGATGGTATAACTTATAAAAGCATAGTGCTTGTTATGAAAGCTTGCTCTTTTAATATTTCATCTGTTCCTACATTCAGCAGCATCATTATCATCTTAATAACTTGAGAGGTTTTAGATTGCAGACATGGATTCTTCTTATAGCTTGCTTTCCTTGATGAAAGACCTTCCCAACATCATTGCTGACGGTAAAACATGATGCAAAGTTCAGTAAATCTGGGAGACGGTGAAATCAGTCAGATACACACTTAAGCACTGAAAATACAGGCTGAAAATTTGTGAAGTCAAGGTAAATAATATGAAGAAGAAAGCAAAAAGCTTAGTCAGGCACAATTTACCCTTAATAAATCCACACCACCAATTGGTGATCACTTTCCCTTTGCTCCTGTACCTGAAAATGGCTTCCAAGAATACTTTTTATGCAGTTTTTCAAGCAACTGAAGTTTAAGAGATTTATTTCCCTTTATGTTCTCTTCTGACCCCTTCCCTCTTTCACCCAGCCCCTACTGAGGCAAGCACAACATCTGCCGTTTTTCAGTCATTAGGAAAACTCTCTATATTCATGAGTTGGTTCCTAATATTATTGAACACTAGGAAACACATACATAGCACAGCCCTGATGGATTTACACCTTTCCCATCAAAAGATTCCCTAGAGGCTGATGTCACTGCACCCAGCTAGTCTGCAGATAGGACAGATAACTTCAAGATTAAGAATTCTTATTAACTGCCTTACATTGTTCAACAGTGCAATCTTTTCTGATATACACCATCCTCAGATTAACAGTCTAAGGAACACTATAGAACAGCTAGACCCAAGTGAATATGTTCTTCCTAAACACACACGCAGAACTCAAGTCATCGTCACTCCTAAATGAGGGATACCTTTTCTATTATTATTATTCATGAGAGTAGTTAATCGTTCTCTGGTGAACCTCAATAGACTAAACAAGCAGATGGTTTCTTTCCCTAGTTAGTTTTTCTTATCCCTTTTCATATCTCTAATAAATAAAATCCAGAGCACCAGGAAGTATCACCCAGGCACCTATTAAGATCTCACATATGAAAAAGATTAGATTTGGATAAACCAAGATTAAGGCAGATCTTGTAAACATAAAACTGCTATAATTTTTAGTTATTGCACAAAAAGAAGTTACATGTTACTCCAGAGGAAATTAGAATTACCTGAATAATTAGCATTAGAAATAAGAAGAAAAGAAGGGGAGAGGGGGGAATTCATAAGCTCCAAGAAGTAAGAGATAAAGAACACTAAATTTCTATACCTGCCATCTATAGACCTTAATCTTTAATCTTTACCTCCTACAAGAACATTGTAGCCAAGCAACTTCTAAGCAAATACAAATTTTTGGAAAGCAAATACCTATAAGAAGCCCTCTAGCACTTCTAAATTTAAACACTCAACTTCTTCCATTCTACCAGTATCTCTAAGCTCTCAGAAACCACTTTAGTGAGCTGTTCTGTATTATATAGGGACATAGATTTCTCCCACTTCCAGCAGGCTTTACTTGCTAATTAGCCCTTAATTAAAATGAGCTGCAGCTGGTTTGAGACACTCCTCACTCCCCAACCCTAGTGCCCTCTTTCTAATTTCAGAACTAATAAAAATTCCCACAAGCCGGCCTGGTCTGGTTACTTTTCTTGTGAGAGTGTATTCAGCATTTCTTTAGTGTTCTTTGCCCCTTCTCTCCTCTGTTTGTCTTCTAATTTAAAAATAGCTTTTTCTTATCCCTTCCCCCCGCCAGTTGTTCTTTATTGCTTAGGAAATATTGTTGCAGTCAATTTCTTATTTTTTTTTTCTTTTTTTCTAGCTCAGAAACATATTTCAGTTGTTGATTTGATGAGGCTTTAGGTTGGAATAGACTGAAAGGCTGACAATAAAGGTTTGCTAAAAGACAGTGCAGATGTCTTACATGCTTCTCAGCTACTGCTGCCAATGTAGTTTAGCTGAGGCTTGTGTTGTCTTATTCCTGTCTTTCCACACAATTGAATCAAATTCCATTTGGTTTTTGTGATGAGGACAAACATCCATAAAGGATGAAGCTAAAGCTCTCAAACTCAATTTGACCTTCCCTGGATTGCATATATCTGCAGGGATGAAAAGGCTGGCCAGCCTCTCAACTGTCTGCATGACTGTATCTCACCATGTTTCTGAAATATGTTACTGAACAAACCTCATTTCAGTTTACTTGTTATGTTCCTGACTCACCCTCCCAAAAGTTGATCTAATACATGTGAAGAAATACACTAAGGTCTCTAGGCAATGCTTTGAAATGATTATTGTACTTGACAAATATATCTTTTAGAGCAATTTGAAAGAAAAAAAAAATATGAAAGGGAAAATGAGGGAAAAGGAAGTATATAGATATATTCATTCTGAGAGAGCAACTTGAAGTCGTAACTTACTTGTTTTGTTGAAAAAAAATAAAAAATTATTTGCTGCTTAAGGGTAACCTGTAATAGAATTCAGTCCACAGAGCGTAAGAGGCAAAAGATGAAGAGACAAATAGTGTCTGTCCTTGCTCATTCTTTCCAGAGGAGTAGATTATAAGTGGCAGGTAATATTGAAAAACCTTCTATGTTTATATATTGGCAGCATGACTGACTCTGCTGCTGTTAGGTCTGAAAGGATGATTCTAGCCGATAGAGCACACAGCACACACTCTTGGAGTATCTGGATCCTTATTCCAGTTTTATTTCTAGGGCACACTAGATTTTCTATCATGCAACAATGCATATATTTCTCTCCCAGTCTAAAGCCAGAAGCTGGGGGGATGGTTTCCTCCCTGCCCTCCACATATGATTCAAAAATAAATGATTCACTAGAATAGTTTGGATAAATTTTGAAACATTTGGTGTCAAACTAATTTGTTCAAATTTAGTTCTGCTATTAAAAAAAGCATTTCATCATTTCAAGGGAAAAATAAAAAAATAAAAAAACAAAAACAAAAAAAAAAACCTCCATTCTGAAAATACCAAATATTAAAAAATTCAACCTACTTTTAATTCAAAGTAGGTTAGTAAAAACATCAGGTTTTCTTAAGACTGGAATATTGAGTAGAAATGATGAAACCTCTAAGATTTTCTGGTACATTTCTGACAATTTCTTCTACTATTAGAAGTACATCCACCATATTATGTCCTCTATTTACATTAATTTGCTCAAGATTCCTTGCTTTGCAAATCAATTCGGTCCTCTTTCAGAAAGAAATTTCGAATTAGCTTGGGATACTTAATCATCAATGTCCTTAGGAAATTCCAGTGTGATAACCCTTCTAAATGCTTTGTGTGTAGATGACAGTTAAACGCCATAAATACATCAACTCCAAAAGTAGGAAGGCAAAGGGAGAGACAATGTATTAAAGACAATAAAAGTACTACCACAAGCATTATGGGACAAAGGCACTGCTGGTTTTCTATCCATTGCACTGGGAGAAATAAAGTCCAATATTCCATGTATTTATCCTCAGCTTGCTAAGAAAAGTGGAAAATCCCTTAAAGTATGCATGACTTCATTCACAATGGTGAAAGCTTAGACATTTAAACTCTTGATATTTAAACTGAGGCAAGATGAATGTCAGAGCTAATGCTCTTCTGGAAATGTACAATATGTTAGCCACTGTACAATGATCCCTCCTCAACATACAGTCTTTCTAATACCTGCACAATACTTTGGCCATTGGAAATACTTTGGTGACGAAGAAAATCTGGATTATTTAACACTAATCAAAATTAAACAATTTTACACTTTATTGGATACTTGTTTTCCCATGTGTGTTTCTATGTACAAATTTCCAATAAGATCAGAATTAAAATTATATTTATTTATTATTATAATAAAATTTATTTTAAAATGTGTTTATAAACAGAACCTAACTTTGAGAAACTGCAGGTTCAGGGATGCATTCAGGTCAGATTTAAATTAGAGAGAATGTTTCATGAGGCATCACCAACTGCCTCTTTGTTTTCAATTAGATTTCTAAGTAAATGCTTCTAAATAAATGCAATATGTTTTAGTATTTGTTATATAGAGAACATTTTTCATCTGCTTTTAGTCTTCAAAATCCCAAGTATCCCTCTTGCTTATGATGATCAAATGTGATAACTTGTTACTATAATTTCCATACCTCATGAGATTTTACTTTGAGTCTGAACTGAAAAATAGTCCTTAAAATTGCAGCTCGAGCAAGTTTGTTTTTGCCAGTGATATCTATAATACATTTCCCCTGTCCCCATCAGGATGTATTCAAAGGTCATCTCAATTTGACAGATCCTCACAAACAGAAATCCCAGATCTTTCTGTTTAGGGACACACACCAGTTATGTCAAAGCTTATGCTGCTGTGTGCTGCCCTTTTCCACATTTCTTTTACCCCTTTTTAAAAAAAAACAGATACTTGTGGTAAATATGCAAAGATACTTTAATAATGTCCTCCAAAGATACTTAAGTCAGATGATATTGAACACTGTGTGTAGCTGACAATACACAATCAATGGCTGATTGCACTTGCTACCTCACATCTAAATATTGATCACACTGAGTGTAGTCTGTTCCTTTTCCTTCACAGAGATTTCTTTCACTACAAACAAATGCAGTCTACTGAGTGACAGATCCTGCCAAACTGCAGTGAAAGGTCTTTTTGAAAATTCAGCAGCCCTCATCAAGCAAAGACAGCAACTTCCCTTTCTTCCAAAAGAGTCCTTCCAGAAGTTATTTCTGAATTTTTATGATGGCAAAGAAAAATCCTCCATTGGAAATTGACAGGGTTTTTTTGTTTTATTTCATGTTCTGCCTGTCTGAAGGGAATGATAGAAGGCAAAAGACACGTATGAATTTACTGGAAACATGGAAGAATAACTGCACAGAAGAACTTTACGCTTTTGAGAAAAAGCACAAGGTGTAAGAAGTAGAAACGTTTCATCCAACCAAGTGATTAAATTTCTCATTGCAAGGGAATGGAATAAGATGTTATAAACAATTTTAGGATTTTCAGTTAATATATGACTTAAATAAAAGTTTCCTATGGGAAAAGAAAAAAAAATATTTTATTTTTTTTCCCAGCAATCTGCACTTCAGGCAGTGAGCTAGACAACACAAGAAGATGTAAGACTGCCCTGCAGATCCAGTAAGTTTAGTCTCATTGTCTCATTTTGCCTTCCTGTAAATGACCCTGAAGAGAAAGGGCAGTAAGAATGACCACATTCACTCTAAAAAAGATAATGAAAATTAAAAGATAATGAAATATAGAGAAAATAATGAGATTCTATGCTCACTTTTTAGCTCTATGGTGATAAAATATAAATATGGCGTGAAGGAAAGATGGAAAGAAAAATCACTCTAAATATCTACTGTAAAAGTAGCTTGGGTGCATTGATTTATGTACAGGGGCAGTCATTCTAAAATCTATGGAATTAGAAGTCAGAGGAGAGCACCAATTTATGTACAGGTACTGCAGTAGTAATTTTTATTTTACCACTACCTAGCATACCTTTTGTAGTATTTTCATACATCTTTCAAAAAGTGGGATTTAGAAGTGAGTTAAGAGAGTAATTTTCTGTCTACAGGAAATCAGTATCATTCAATGTATGCCAAAAAAAAAAAAAAAATCTGAATATCTGTTTAATGGAATGAGGGGATCTCTTTTGGCATTGTTTACAGAGTGAAGTTAGATATTAAGAAGTAAAGAAAACAGAACATTAGGAGAAAAACTTCTTGGCTTGTTGGACTGAAGTAATAATTTATTTCTGAAGAGTTTTAGCACTTTGCGGTAAGGTGGTATTACAGGGAACATAATACAAGGAAGCTTGAGTTTCAAGTGCTTTTTGGATTTTGTTCTCATCCCAGATTTAGGGATCAAAATGCATTTCACATACTGAATCTGCAGATATGACACATCACATAATTTCTTTAGATAACAGGTGCGCTACATTATGGGAAATGTATCCTGTTTCCAGTCTATAACACTGGAGAAAGTCAAAGGACACTGGGATGTGGATTTCAGGCAGAAAGAGTCACCCTTTTTCAAGTCCATGGTTATATCTCTGACAACGTTTAGACAGTCCTAGAAAAAAGAGAATTTAAGGAAGAGTTGCTTTGATGGGTTCCCCTTTCATAAGTCTTAACAGCATAAACGACCTAAGAGAACAGTTATTGCCTAAGCAGCCAGCACATCTGGAACGCAGATATTGCAATAATCCTATTTAGAATGAAAAAAAAAAAAAAAGAACAACAAAAGAAAGTGGGAGAAAAGGACACATAGTCATTAGTCAAGTCTGGATAGACTGTCTAAAAGATAGACAGTCTAAAAGTCTTTTTATTTCTTGCCTTTATAAAGGCTAAGATATTAACTAGTCTAGAAATGTTTTAATTTATGAATCATTTTGAAAATATACAAAATTATAGTCTGTTTGAACAGCTGGTAGTCAAAGTCATGGCTTTCAGAGCAAGTGCAGGGTTGGCTTCAGAAACAAGTAGAAGTTCTCCCTATGTTTTAACCCTGGACCAATTGCAATTTTGCTATGGTAAGAAGGAGGAAGAAAAAGAACTGTAATATGAGAGAGATTCCATAAGGAAGATAACTGATTCTAGTGAAAACACAATGTGTTGAAGGAGGCAGGATTCCTTCTTCCTTTAGGAATTATACAAACATGATGCCAGTGAGTAATCTGGTCTCTCATTTTCACTTATTTGTCTTTTATGATGTTTTATTACCCTTCTAATAAATATTTCAAAACTCAGATTTGAAAAATCCCATCAACTTTAATTGCTATGTCAAGTAAGGTAAATGACTAAAGGAGAAAAGACAGAATTCATATAGAATAACCTTCAGAGATAATGTACATGGATATTTTCTGAGGCTAAGACTATGTACTTCTAATAAATACCTGTATATTCACATTTTTTTCTCCTTAAATTATGTATTAGCTGCCATGATCTATAAACATAAAAAAACTTATTTCCTAAAATATTTATGATATCTTAAATATTAATAGCAACAATAACTTAATTCAAATGAAAAAAACCCCATAGTTACAGTATGCTCTTTTTTGTGATGCTGAACTGATTTAATTGAAACTTCGCGGTTATTGAGAAATTAGATGCCCCTCATATTATATTTCCTGCACAGAACTTCTATATACTGATTTTAAAGTATATTTAAAACTAATGAGAGTGTTATCACATCCCACAGAAAATATGAATGACTGAGCATGCTCAAAGTTATTTGAGAGAAATAGTTCTAACATTTGATGTTACTTCATGGTCTTGCTGGAATAATCAGGTAAAGATGTAATAAAACTACTAAGTTTGGTAAGCAGCACTAATACATTACATATATATGATGTACATAGAAACAAGTAGCAAATTACCAGGAAGTTCCCATAAATATGTTAGTGGATTAGGAAGGGATTCTGAAATTCACGTAAAATCATTCTATCCTTTTCACTATTAAACACAACCACATGCATAAACCAGTGTCTCAGAAAGTCCATGAACCGCTGATTGTAAAAAGAATCTCCCCAGAGAAGAACCTATCTGCATATGCCTATTTCTTTTATAATCCAAGTATCTCCTGTTGTCAAGCAGCATGTTGAATTAGGAAAATACTTTAGACTTTTTTATAATGGCAATTCTTTGGATGTTACTGAGAGACAAGAAGATTTAACTAGCTCAGCACTTCATTAACTTTGTAAATCTGTCCCAAAATTAAAGTTGACCATATGATTAAGTTATTTGCTGATTTAGTGTTTTAGATTTTTATTCTGCAAATAATTTATTGTAGAACTCTAACAGGTTCCAGTGATCACAGCAAAGACAGTTTATAGAAGCATGCCCTTATTTTGCCCTGTTTTACAACTTCTGACAGATGAACTTTCAGATCTTTGAACTAAGAAATGGATATTTAAGACTTTTGAGGTGAAATGCAAAGAGCAGTAAGACCACATCCAATTAAAAATTAATTCCCCAACAATGTTAACTTACAGGTCACCCATCTTTTTAAAAAGCCATAAATAATATATTCATTACTAATTAGCTGCATCTACTTTATCATCATATCTCCTATTTAATGAGGATCATGAGAATGGTATGGCAACCTAAAATGATCTGACTTGTCAAAAAGAGTCAATTAGAGGAACTCTTTCAGGAGGTCCTAACAGAATTCAGGACAAAATGAGCTTCCTGTCCTGTGTGTTTTTTGAGATTTTAAACAACTTCTGTCCCAGATTGCAACAAAAATAGCAAATCTTTTTTTTTTTTTTTTTTTGTAAGGCAGATAAAGGCATGACAAGTTGAATCAGTCACTCTACATACCTTTATTGCTTATATTTCAAGTGTCTCCTGCTGTGTGCTCTCAGTAGATTGGATTAGGAAGAATCTTTAGCATTGCAGTTGTTAGGCTGTTTGAAGAGAAAATTATATATTTTTTTAAGAGTTTTGAAGGTTGAAATATGCTTGTCATGGTCCCATGATGTGGATCCTGATGGCCTGGGGATATGAATAATGGAGAATGGCTTTGAACATAGCCACGAGCAGAATTCTCCTAAGCACCTATGTGAGGCAGAAGGTCACTTATTTTACATATGAAAAGACAGCTTCAGGGGTATATTAAAACCTTAAATCTAGTTGTGAAGTTAAGGCCAGGATTCATCTTGTATAATCTTAGCTAACTGCATTTGGTCAGATGCATTGACTGTAAGAGGGAAGAGGACAGCTGACTTGCATATATAACCTCTGCGCTGCAGGTTTCTAAAATAAAGCGAGATAACTCCGATCACAAAAGCCTTGAGATATTCAGCATAAGTGTTTTTTATATTCCCACTCTGTCAGGAGTGCAAATATGAGTACAACCATTTATCTAGTTCCTCAAAACTAGTTACAAACTTTGTACTTATTTACAAAATTAGGGCCACAATTTTCAAACACCGGAAATGCAGGGATTATTTTTTTTTTAATATGTTCTTCAAAAGTGAAGATTAAACACCTGTCACAGTTTCAGCCAAATTTACCAAAACCAGATTGACAGATGGCCCTTCCTCTATCCAAAAAAGAAAGGAGATGAAGAGATGAGGAGATTTTATGAGTTTAGAATTAACTAAATTACTTTAATGAGATATTAATTCTAAAATTAAAGTAAGGAGAAAATAATTAAATAGATTCAGTATATATAAAACCGTATCAAGCACCCGGGGCAACAATCATGTCACCAGCAGGCATCAGGAAAAGTCCTAGACTGGATTTAGAGATTGACAGGAGCTGGATTCCAGATCTGGAGTCAGGAACGCTCGGATTGGCATCAGAGGCAGACAAACAGACAGAGTCCTCCTTGGATGTCGACCATTGAAGAAGGAGAGTTGACCCTTTGATCCCCCAGCTTTGATACTGAGCATGATGCAGATGGGATGGAATACCTCAGTTGGTCAGGTTTGGGTCACCTGTCCTATCTGCTCCTCTATACAGGTGTGACCCCTCTCCACTTTTCCGCTTCCGACTTTCCAATGGGGCAAACAATGAAATTACCTGACCTTGGCTGTTATAGTAGTATGTATAAACAAGGGCCTCTGCATACTATTCCTTGGTATAATCAGGTCTTATCATTGTGAGAGTAAACAGTTTCCTGAACAATGTGCTGTTAATTTCGGAGTTTAGTTAGTTAAAGTGGCCCAGCTGAAAAAGTAAAGTTGTAAAACAGAAAATTGGTTCATTTTACCTCAAATCAGGACAACACCTTATCAGTTAAAATAGTTGATCATGTCACCAAGCTTAATATTTCTAAATAAAAAGCTCTTAATTTAAGCTAGAAGTTAAAATCTTATCCACAGTCAATAGTAAAACAGAGTTTGTTTGGAAACCCAATTTAGAATACCCACCAGAGAGACCCACCTCAGAAAAGGCATTAGGCTTGTACAAAACATCAACTTTTTGAACACAGAAACTGAGCTGTTACCATGAGGGTCCATCCGTATAAATCAGAATGCAGGAATAGAAAATGAGAGAGAGCACAAAGGTATAAAAAGATCAGAGTGACAACGTGACTTGTTTAGTGGCTACTTTAAAATTTTCATGGAAATTTGACATGGATTATCTTAAATTCTCAAGTGGTCTGACTAGAAAAACAATCCTCTCATCTTTAATAAAAGGATAAGTCTAGAGAATTTACAGTGCAAGGAGCAAGCTTAGAAGAGCAAAGGAATAGACTAGTTGTCTTTAGAAGGGCATTATTTTCATTATTTTGTACTCACGTTCTGACTCTTGCTCAAACAAACCATTTCACATCTGAAGCATATAATGATGATGTGTATCTTTGCACCATAAGCACTCACAGCTGTACTTGTGAAAGCTGAGGTGGAAATCTCCTGAGTTTTAGACCCTATTTATGTCCAGGTCTTTGGGTACTTGACTCTTTCTCAGTTCATGGTTAATTGATTGACTGTGAAGCTATAAGCACAGCTTTACCTTCTTTACCTTAAAAATATTGGTTCTAACGCACGTCAGATTTTTTGCCTGGATAGACAGCTGTGCTCTCTCTGAGCTCCCCTGCAGCATTCATTACTGTCAATGGGAGCTGAAAGCCTGGAACCAGGAAAGAAAACATTATGATGAGATATTTTAAAAGGTTTGCCTTTGAGTAGGTTTTAAAAGTTGGTTCTTTTTTCTCTTCATGGGAAAAAGAATTATTTCATCAGTATCCCCAGGATCAACATAACAACACATAATTCTGAATGTTCTGAATGTATTTTCAAGACAGTCAGATACCTATTTCCATCAACACTCAGGTTTGTGTACCTCTGACTTGAAATAATCTTAATTTTAGTATGAAATTAAAGCAGGACCTTGATATTTTAAAAATAACTGATACCATGCAATTCTTCCAGGCTATTAACTTTTTGGGAATGTAGACTGCCAGATAATTTAATTCTGATCTGTGGCCCATGTTGTATTTGTCCCAGTTCCTTAGAGACAGTTCTGTCATTAAGTACTGCATGCTTAATAATTTCATATAATTTTAAAAAATCAACCCACAAAAAAAACCACCCAAACCAAAAACCAACCCATACCTTTAAATAAAGCTTGTTATTCGTATTTTCTTTTGTAATACAAAAAGGTGCACTAAATTATTAACAGATAACCTATTTTAGAGTCCCATCGTCCTCAGAAGAAAACACAAGAAGTGCAAAATTATGACACAGTGGCAAAATGCTAATTCTTAAAATCAGGATTTGTTCATTCATATTGTCAAAATAAGTAACATTCTACAAATTCACAGTAATAGCTGTAGATCTGAATTATTCTACCACCATAGGACAGATTTAAGTTTGTTTTAATACCTTAACTTTTTTTTTTTTTAATCATAAGTTTGCAAACGCTAATTTTTTTAGGGTATGTATCATCGTATAGTGGATTTTATGTGTCACACAGTGGAGTTCCTTTTGCTACCTGCTTCTTGCAGAACCCTTCACCATAATCCACCAATTTCTCAAGGTCATTAGATGTTAGTCTGAAAATCACTACTTTAGATAACTGGATTTCAATATCTTTAGCCTTAACTCAGAATTTTCTGTATTTATAAACACTGGGTTTTGAGACATTTATCTTGCCTGTAAATAAAATTCTATGTGAAGGTCTCTCTAGAAGAACATTTCTGTACAGTGTCTGTTGAAGAATTTTTCAGTAATGAAAAATAATATAGATAGAAATGTCTATTAATCTTAAAACGCATTTTCCAGACATAACTTATGCACTAGATATCAGGAAGCTAAAGACCTCTATGCACACAACAAGAAATGAAAATGCCATAAGGAGAGCAGGGCTCAAAATTTGAGTCCATTCAAACGAATGGAGGACCACTTAAAAAAGTTAGAAAAAGGAATAGTAAAAATACCCCAGCACTCTACCACATTTATTTAACTTCTGACATTCAAAGTTTGAGATTGCAGTCATGCAGAAATTGAAAAAGTTGAATTGAAAGTTGCTACCTCTTATCTCTTCAGGTTTCTGGATACCTGGTACTAGTTCTATGTGAAGAATTATTGTTACAAAGAGTCTGATTCTGCAGTTGGATATGGGGGTACATTGAAGATGTATCACCAAAGTCTTTCTATCCTAGACCTCTGAATAAAAATCCCGGAGACCTGTATAATAATACTTGTTGTGGTTTCAACCAAATCCACCAAAACCAGGCTGACAAATGACCCTTCCCACACCTCAAAAAGAGAAGAGAGGAAGAGATAAGGAGATTTACAAGTTTAGAATGAACTAAATTATTTAATGAAGTATTAATATTAAAATAACAGAAAATTAGAGAATAATGAAATAGATACAATATATAAAAAAACATATCAAGTTCCCAAGATGACAATCATGTCACCAGCAGGCCCTGGGGTAGTCCCAGACTGGACTCACTGATGGATGAAAACCGGATTCCAGATCCGGAGTCAGGAACACACAGATTGGGATAAAAGGCAAATGAACAGACAGGGCTCTCTTTGGACGTCTTGTTATTCCATTATGCTAAAAAAAAAAAAAAAAAGGAAAAAAGAGAGAGACTGTCTTCTTTCAGTGATTAGTGGTGCTGGATGAAGTTTCCAAGTAAATAAATCTTTAATGTTAATAATGTGAGTGTTGCCATGAAGGTCTGAAGGTCTTGCCAAAAGTTCACTTATCTTTTATCCTTCTTCTAAAGGGGTGAAAAATAGAAAATCATAAGCACAGGGCAAACATAGTGACATCACTTTAATATCTGAAATTGCTTCATGCAACTAAAAAAACACCAAAGCCAAACTTTTAATCAAAATGTAAAACACCATCATGCATAGATATTGTCAGGTTTTTCAACTTTCTCACAGTGGTCTTCCTTTGCTTTCCTCAAATAAATACATTTTCAGATAATTCAGCCATTTTTTATATGCTTTGATTTCATTGGAATGTGGTTCTACTGACATTTCTGTAGGCAGCTCTAGAAGGAAAGTGATCTCAACAAATCTGTACTGTGGATGAAGAGACGACACCGGAGAGGTTAACTGACTAGTCCCCAATTCCACTGCAAGGCAGAACCAGAGCTGGGAACAGGGCTGCAAGTCTGTGTGATCTCATCCAGTGTCAGTCACTCAGTTTTCTCTAACACAACCCTTTTTCACTACTGTGAATACTTCACTGCAGCTCTAGTTGCTGTTCATTTGAGTGCATTATCTAACTGTCAATTCTTCCTCCAGTCATTTTTCTCATGTTCTTCACAGTGCTGAAACAGTTTAAATGATATATCACTCATGCCATTTTGTTACCTTTCAAATTTAGATTTACGATGCTCTAATCTACATGACACTGGCAAGTAGTGTTTGATGCAGTATGCTGTTTTTGTAGCTCTATGCACAATTTGGTGTGTATCTTTCCAGCATGCAAGTGATACTGAAGAAGTGAACTATATTTTCATTAGTTTACTGAAAAATTCCTCACAGATTACAGTTTAGCCTTACCACTGTGTTAATGTAATGCCCTTCTGAAAAAAAAAATTCAATTTCTAAATTTGCATCATTTTTCCTCAGAGAATTTTCAGAAATAATCTGAGTCTGTAATAGAACAACTCAAATTGAAAAAATAAAAAGTGTGTATGAAGAAATAAACTTAGGGAAAGTGGGAAAAGAAGACCATCGTAGGAGAAGGGAGTACAAAATAAACTGACTCTATGATATTTGTACTAATAAATATATGAATATGTAGATTTATTTATTTATATTCTTAGTTGTACATGTGTGCAGATTTATAGTGCTATGCATGCACACAAAAGTTTTCAACACAGATGAGAGAACAAAACCAGTGACGCTAGATACTTTCTTGTGCTTTTAAGGATGAACTGTTTTTCTGCAGAACACCATTTTTCTGTGTGATTCTGAGCTGCAATAATTCCTGCTTCTGGCTCTTTATAATAACAATTTTGATACTAACATATTGCAATTTAAATCAATAGCAGACATCTTCAGTAGCTCTCAAACTGCAAATGATTTTGATAGGGAAATATCTGTATATATTGCTATTCTGATTGAAAAAGTCTCTGAAAATATTATTATTCCTGAGCCCTTTACTTGTTTTTAATATTGGAATAAAAGTAGCTTAACCACTTTGAAAAAATGGTTAATTAATATATAGTTAAAAAACAAAGATGACTGGTGCAACTGGTACTGCCCAGCTGGAAATGAAACTGGTCAGATAGTTATCAAGAACTCACTAACATTCTCAAGATAGTTATTGTCCATTTTATGGCAATTTCTGGCACTCAATGAATTATGATTTTGAACTATCTTGATGTTTCACAACAGAAGTGGTTGGACTTAGTGGACAAGAGGTAACTTATTTATGATGACAACAGTTGTTCCAAAAGCATAGGACTACTTTGTTATGGTGGCTAATTAGTAAGTACTAAGAAAAAAATGAATATGTTTAGATTTATAATGTACTTGGAGTAATCTGGGACCCTCTAACACGAAACAGCTTTCTCTGTACTCTTCATCACTTCCCCAACATTTAAGTTTCAGATATGACAGTCATCATCACTCTTAACTCTTGAAGCAGCTCAGAGTTCCTTCCAAAAATCCTCTTCATATCACTATACTTAGTTTAAAAGGAATTCAGTACCTTGTTTCCTTTTGTAGTGTCTGCTAAATCTTTGAACTTAAACAGTAGACCTCAATTACCACTCACTTAGAAAGAACAAATTAAAATATCCATGCTTTAAGCTCTCAGCAAAACAAGATGAAGAACCAGCAAGTCATTATTCATTGAATTGCACCATTTTCCCCCATCTGTAAACCCTCTGAGCAGATTTTAAGACTGACATATTCCCAAAGGCCTGGCCGAGATAAGATGATTAATGAAATTAATTGGATGATTAATGTCAGATTGGATATGAGGAAAAAGTACTTTACTGAGAGGGTATTCAAGCACTGAGACAAGCTCCTAGAGGAAGTGGTCATGGCCTCAAGTCTGTTTGTATTAAAGAGCATTTAGACAATGCTCTTAAATATATGGTTTAAATTTAAGTTGCTTTGTGTGAAGTTGGACTTGATGATCTTCATGGATCCCTTTCAACGCAAGGTATTCTATGACTAATGAAGTTTACTTTCCAAGCAGTCCAAGGCAGACATTTCTTTCTAAAGTTTGAAACCAGTGCAGATTATGTGGCTCTGATCTTTCTCCTTAGCAAACTTCTCTATTGCTACTCCAGTCTTCACAGATTGTCATATTTTAGAAAACATTGTCATATTTTAGAAAAGCTTTTTGAGATCTGTAGAGAAAGACGTTCCCGGCTACTGAAATAAAGTGAAGGTTTCAGTGAAATTTAAACCCAAAACATGCTTGGAAAGACTTTTCCTCATATCTCCAGCAATACATATGTCTTATTAAAGGGAATGTGAACTATTTGATTGAATATTTGGACTAAAATTTAGTAGCTACATGGTTTTTCACTCAAAATCAGTGTAACTTAGCTTGGACGGGACCTGTGGATATCAGCGAGTTTAATTTCTGCTCAAACCCCAACTTCAAAATCATGGTAAGGTCACTTAGGGCTTTGGTCAGTCAGGTTCTGAAAGTTTGTGAAGATGGTGATTTGCCCACTTTTGCATGTAACCTGGCCCTCACTGTAACAACGTTCTTTTTTTTGTTGTTTTTTTTTTGTTTGTTTGTTTTTGTTGTTTGTTTGCTTGTTTTTGGTTTTGGGTTTTTTTTGTTGAAGCCCAGTCAGAATTTCCCTTACTGAAGCTTTTTACGGTGCACCTCCGGGAGGAGTCTTGTTTCCACTTCTCTTAAATCCACTGTAGATAAAGGAAGATAGCAATTAGAGCATTTCCTTAGCCTTCTCTTCTCATGCTGAGAGACAAGAGTGTACTTATATGTCATGTGCTTGAGTTCTCTATCTTCATGGCTCTCCACTGGACTCAATACAGTGCTAGAAAGTCTAAAACTTGACTCCAGACTCCAGGTGCATCCTCAAAAGTGACTCACATTAGACTGATGATAATGCAGGATCTTGCTGTTATTCTGCTTCATGTGGAAGTAGTACAAGGAAAGCTGGTTTATGGCACTAAAAACTATTGATATCAATAGATATTCTGATGTTCCTGGAAAGACGTGAACTGCCATCTGGCTAATATTTATTTAAATACTCTGTGGAAGTAATAAAGCTGACTTTACTAAATGATTTTTCTTCTAAAGCAAAAATTACTCTAATTTTTTCTAGTGGATTCGTACCAAATTCTTTCTTTAAATAGCAATATATAAGTTCTTATAGCATCAACCCTTTCATGAAAAAATTATATGGAAGTGCTTCACAGATTTAAAATATAATTTTTACCATCATGACGGAGACCAGCTCTTTGAGAAGACGATGAAAGACAAACGGACCACCGCTCTTCAGGCAAGTGGTAAATCTTTATTGTAAAAGAGCCTTTTTTATACTCTAAAGATTATACAAGTAATAGTAATGATTAACGAGTCTTCCAGGTGCACAATAGTTTAGTTAATGTGAAGCCTTAAGGAATTCACTGTACTGCCCATGTTCCTATCTATGATCTTACATCTTGTTCTTAGTATACATTTCATTCTTTTTGGACTTGTTCCCGTCACCACTCCCTGAGCTCATTGTTGTATAGTTCCATACTGACCCTCACAGGCCAGTTTACGGATGGTTAGAGTTCTAACCCTTTCAGGCCAGTTCTCTTCACCATCATGTTTCTAAGGTTAAGAATAATTTTTCCCTAAATAAGCATGTCATTTCATCTACAGATAGCAGTCACTTTAAATTATAGCTAGAGACAAAGATTATGAATATTGTCTCTGTGAAAATTGATGTCTTATTTACTGTTGTTTGACTAGAATTCACATAAGTTATTACTATTTGACTAAATAAGCATTTGCTTAAAAAGAGATCTGTGATGAAGAACTCTTTCAAAGGAAAAGATAACCAACACCGTTAGATGAAAAGAGTAAGTCTTAGCTTAGTTAAAAAAATCACTGAAAATATTTGTTCTAAACCATACTGCAAACCGGACAGATAATTAGATAAAGAAATGTATACATAAATAATTCCATATTTAATGTAATTACTTATGTGTCACAGTACACTTCAGGGAGGTCATTTAACAGTCAATTCCAAATTAACTCATCTGCCTTGTTTTGTGAACATAGATTTTTCATATGTTCATTCTTCTAGTTTTTGAGGTTTGTACAACAGATATAACTTAATTTGCATCATTTTTCTGATTGTTCAATTTTACTGAGTTATAATCTACTTACATAGCCATTTCATTGCTCCTGATATTGCTTCCACCTTAAATAAAGCTCATATTATTAAGATATTGATATTAGCAACAAGAGAAAAAAGAATCACCTCACAACACCAGAAAGCTGGCTAAAGGGACCAGTAATAACTTCTGTCTCTCATCTCTATGCTTCTTACAGAATTAAATGCAGTAGGCCATAATGTTATTATACCCAGTGTTTTAGGGAATAATGGTGTGTGCATGAAATCTCTACATTTGAAAGGACAACCTGATCAACTCAGAAGCAGGGCTATCTCTGATCTAAGGGTTACCTTCACCTTACTGGAATTTGCCTTGCTTTATTTCTGAATACAACAAAAAAGAAAAAGAAAAAAAGAATTTTTTCCAAGGAAGAGCATCCACAGGAAATGTAAAACTTCAGAGAAATCTCAGCTGAGATCCAGCTATTTCTATTCAGAAGGCACCAAGCTGAACTAAAAGAGATACATGCAGTGCAGGTACTCCATAAAGTAATCTTTTCTAAACAAAACTCTCACTGAACCATCTATCCCAAAGTTCACCACTGTCTCACCTCTAAGTTTATGGGAATGATTTATTATGGCAACCAGAGGTCTATAATGCATGATAACAGAAGTCAGCCTGAGGACCCTTGGCTATAGAAGCAAAAGTTCACATTTCAGGCTCCCTACAAGTTCTGTGGGATACCAGAGGGAAAATTGAGGACTAGTACTCTACTTTTCACTGTGATTCAAGAAGAATATATGAAAGATTCTTCAAAGTCAGCCAGAGTTTCATTCATCAATTATTTCTGAAAATCACAACTTAGACATATGTCAGAAAGCAGTTATGAACCAAAACAAAACCTTGTGTCCTCAGTTACCTTCCTCAGCATGTGTGTAGATTTTAAAAACATCTGAAAATATCAGAATAAAAGAACAACCACAACCCCATCCATGCATCCCAATATTTAATGCTGAAGTAAAATGTAATTTCATTTAAAAATGTTGAAAGGGCTGTATTTCTACAAATTTTTGGTGCATTTTTGAGCCCCTGTAAACATCAATAAGTAGTAGTAGTAGGAAGTTCCACAGCTTTAGATACAAGTAGAATAAAGATAGTTGCTTCTTTCAACTGGACTGAATTTTCCATGTCCAACTTTTATTTGATGTCCTTGTTTTCTCTTCCCTTTCTCCATGCCTCTCATGGTGCCTCTGTCATATGTCATGTCGTTGTTTTTGCCTGCATCATCCATATATCATACCATTGCCAAGTCTCATGTCCTTCCCTCAGCTGAAAAGTTACAATCTGTTTAGATGAACTTCAAGTCAGACAAGAAATACCAAAGAAATGTCACAGAACTGCATCTTTACCATATTGTAAACCTTTATTTCTAGAAAATATACTCAAGAAATAGCATTCTAGTAGTCCCAATAAAGATACACTTACAAAACCTAATCACCTCTCATTTTTACATCCTTATGTCTTTGATATCCATAAGTCTCTGATATGCATACAAATTTCTTGCCAAAGGGATGTTCTTCTATGAAGAGTGTAAGATTCCTCATATGAAGCTTCAAGAAGGTAGCAATTCATGCTAAGGTATGAGAAACCTTGGTTTATCCTTGCTTGTGCTGGCTAAATATATTATTCTGTGTGAGAGCTGAGCTGGAATAAATAATAAGGTATGTGGCCATGGATAGTGCTGTAATTCCACAGTAACCTTAATGCAGCATGAGCCAACTGTATCAATGAAAAAAAAACAAAACCCAACATCGTTCTTTGCAAAAACCTTGCCTGGGTCAAAACTAACAGCTCTTTTTCTCTGATAAAATTTAGTGCTATCCTGAACTGGTTGGAGAAGCTATCTCTGCCACACAAGATGGGGAACAATTTGAAGAATTGTGAGTGGATCTTTTTATAGATTCAGCACTGGAATATGGCTCAGTCAAGTTCATGCATTTTGTTTACTTTTTTGCTTCTCAGAACGGGTTAATTGCATGCTTCAACCATTTTCACACAAATGCTTTTCTGGATGGATGTCTCTTCAAAGAACAAAAAGTCTTTAATATCACTGTCATGGTTTGGGCTGGGCTGGCCACTAAAATGGATCAGAAATGCTATCTTTTACTTCTCTCCCCTTCAGAGAAGGGAGAGAATCTCTGTTCAGGGAGAGAAGCAAGAGAAAAAGGGACCTATGAATTTAAAAGAAACTCAACTACGTTAATGAAATACCAGTAATAAAAAGAAAATATAATGACGTCAAAAAAGAAAATGTAATACATACAATATACACAAAATCAGTATCAAGCTCCCAGGATGACATTCACAGCAGCAGCAGGCACTGGGAAAGTCCCAGACCACTTGGCAATGGATAGGAACTGAATTTCAGAACACACAGGTTGAGATCAAAGGCAGATGAACAAATGGAATCCTCCTCAGATGTCAGCCACTGAAGAAAGAGGGCTGACCCTTTGGTTTTTGCTATAAATTGTAAACATTAGGTCTTACCACTCTGGAAGCAGACTACTGCCTTAGAAATACTTCGTTAATTTCCGAGAGTTCAGTTAGTTAGAAGAGGCTTAGGTGCAAAGTAAAATTACTGAACAGAAAAATGGTTCTTATGTTTAGCTCAGACCAGAACAATCCCTTTAATGTCTGGCTGCACACCACAGTTAGGAGACCCATACATTCTATGAACCATCACAGAATTATAGAATTATCTAGGTTGGAAGGGATCTTTCAGATCATTTAGTCTAACCATCAAATAGAAATAATTAATAATGGCTACTAATTATTATTCTGATAAGTATTGTTGTCACACTGAATACTAGAAAAACTCCATTAAAACAGGTATTCTGAAAAAGGTATTTAAAAATGAAATAATAAGAAATATAAAGCACACTATAAGACAAATGCCAAAGAATAAATTAAATTAGTTACTAAGATTGTTAGTTTTTCCTGCTGGTTTTGAAAATCTGTGACTATTGATTGACAAAACAATGAATTCGGAATTCAAATTTGCATCTAGAAACTCAGATGCAGATATACAAAAGAGAGAGAGGATTAAATCCTGTCACCACAGAAGTCAATGGAAGTTCTGAGATCAGTGGCAAAATTCTCCTGAATCTAATGACCTCAATATTTTACATGCATAAAAGCAAGGAGGCTATGAATTCCCACTTATATGCAGGACGCATGCATCTCCACAGTAGAAACATGAAGTCTCCCCTTTTCTAGTGATCTGGAGATTACAAGAGATGGTAGACCACAAAATACTATTATGGGAGAATGGTGTAAAATTTGAGCGTATGCTATTTTAAATTCTGTATGCTAGAAAGACACTGAAGAAATATATATATATATGTAAATATACACACATATATGTATAGTGCAGAAGCTAATTCTGAACCATTGGCTAAGTAAATGAAGTACCATAAAAATCTCCTGAAGTTTTTCCACTGTGTATATTTGAACTGGACAATAATGTGCTCCCTTCTGTGTGCTGAGATCACTGAAATTGTATACAAGCGCAAGTTCTAGAGGTTACTTTAGCCAAGGTTACTACAAACGGTGTTGAAAACAAGCTGTTTCCACAAAGACCTCATGTGGATTTGAAAGTCCATATTCAGTACTTTTCTTTCAATATTATTCTCTGCAGGAAAAAATAAGGACTGTGAAAAATAAAAATTAGTGTATAAACTAAAATATTTGGGGGGGATGGGTTTGTCATATTTAATTATAGTTTGTTTTGTTATAACTACTTCTCAATGAATATACATAAGTCTAAATATCCCATTATGGTTTAATTATACGACCATTAGAAGAAGAAAATTGCTAATGAAAGCAGCTATGAAAAATGTATATAATTTACAAAACCACATATAATATACCACAGATATTTTCAAATATCATAGTAAAAAGATGACTCTCTGAGGATTTCAGCGTTGCATTTAATAGCTTTTACATATTATCAAAGCTTTAATTATGTAGAATTATGAGGGAGCTGGAAATGGAAACCCATTTGTGTGCCATTTTAAATTATACATTGGGCTTATTATAGGATATGAGGTAGCCTTATTCCTTCACCTGAGCTGTTGCTTTACCATCTGGATTTTTCAGTCATAAACTTCAAAAAAATTTCATTAAGGCATGATATTAACCTTCAGCACAAGGTTTTCAGACTCTAGTCTTCTAACTTTGCAATACTGGCAAGCCACACTATTGTTTTTAGCTTTTTCTTGTCAGTAAAATTCCATGTAATGACTGTCACCTGCAATATATCGATGTGATTTTTGTTGCATAAGCTGAATAAAGCTAACTGTATAAAATAAGGAAAACATATGAGGCCAATACAAGCAGAATAGTCTCTGCTACTAGATATGCATCCTGAAATTATTTATTATGAAAAAAAAAAGAGGAAAAAAAGTAGAGTTTTGTTTGCTTTTCGGGTTTGGTTGTTGGCTTTGTTGGTTTTGTTGGTGGTTGGTTGGTTGGGTTTTTTTGGTTTTGTTTGGGATTTTTTTCTGGAGAGGTCAAAGAATGTATAGAATATAGCAAACATTTTGTAATGGTATTAAAAATTATCAAAAGGGTCAGACAAAGACTTTTCTTTGTGTGGATGTGACACTTATATTACAATTCCTTATTCCATGATGTAAAGTCTTGTTTGAGTTGAGGATTTATCTTTCCTACAGCCTCCATGATCTTATTGGTCAGACTGAGAAACTGGAGAAAGCCAACACCATCCTGCATTTTGAATTACAGAGAATGTCCCTCTTGAAACACAGTTAAGCTGTATGTATTGAAATTACAACAAAGCATTCCTTTACCTACTGAAGCAGTTGGGCACATCCAATTCTCTATTTCCCACACCATGTCAGCGTAAATCTATATCATGGGTGTCACGGTTTAGCCTCGGCGGCAACAAAAGTGCCACGTGGCAGTCCCTTGGCTCCGCCCCCGAGCGGTGTGGAGAC
>VXBW01005319.1:517602-539899 GCA_013400375.1 Thinocorus orbignyianus
CCCCGGCTTGCTCCCTGCTGCCCCTGGGCCTGGCACACATGGGGGTGGAATAGCTGTGCCGGATAGAGACAGGGGAGAATCAACCCCGTCCCTGCTGGAAACCAGGACATGGGCAAACTCAAACAGCACTAGAAATGAAGGGCTAAACCCTTATCTGGTCCTTGCATACATATTCTGGCTTCATGCAGAAAAAAAGTGCCTAATGTTTCAATTTGTTCCTTCATCTAGCTAACTGGTAGAGCAAGATATGTAGGACCATGCCAGCGTGAGTGCATTTGACTCTCAATATAGGCACGATTTAAGACTACTTGGAGCAAAACCTAAGACCCAGCCCTTCCAAGAGGAAAATATTGGTCGTCTGTCATCCTAAGGATCCTCCTAGATACCAAATGCAGGAAAGGCATAAAAAATCTTCTATACCTCAGAAAAGACAACATCTCAGTTTTATCATACTTGTTAAAATAAAGAACTTGTGGTTAGTTACACAGTTGGTACAGAGGTGGGATTCAAACCAAAGGTTCCGGTTTGCCAGAAGGAAATTGCAGATACCCATTAGAAAGAGGAGGACCTCCTCCGGCTGTGTTTCTGAGACACAGTGGCAATTCCCACTGCACGTGAAATTGAACTGTGGAGTGTTTCATAAATGTGTTCATAATGTCTAATAGACCCTCCAGAGGTCATAAACAGATTGCTTTTGGATTGGGATTAGGATAGATATAAGCAGACCAAATAGACATTTTCTGGAGCTTTGTAAGAAGGTTTTAATCACTTCATTGGCTTCATAGGTGAAAACTCAGTGTCTGTAGGACTGGAAAAGATCTTAAAAAGGAATTTAACAATCACAGTTCAGATTCTTCTGATCAGCTGCGGATGTCTGTGTCTGAGCTGGTCATATTAGTCTACCTTTATTGTCAGTGGATGCAAAAAGATATTATTTAACTACATATAGTCCTTTGTGTGAGCTAATTTGATAACTACTTTATCTATGAAAGTGTGTTCATCATGGGTCTCTAGTCTGAATTATGTCTCTATGTTGGGATCTAGAATATATAATGATTTTGTGAACTTCTCTTATCAGGGCTGATAATAGAAGTACACAATGAGAAAGAGGGGCTATTTTAAGTAACTTACAGGGGAAACTTCTATTTCACAGAAAGTGAAAACAAAGAGTTATGTAAAAAAAAAAAAAAAGATGTTTATTATTGGTGCATTAGTGCAGTAAGTCTGAAATATTTTTAGTACGCACTCATGACTGTTCAGTTAAGTATCATTCTCTAATGTCACACCCCTTTTGCTGTTCTGCTCTGTAAGTATTTGCATGTTCAAACCACAACAGTTCATGGATATGTGAAGTAATAATTCAGGAAAGCATATTCTATATCTGCACAGAAAAAGTTTCAATGCACACATTTCTGGCTTTGCAACAGCAGGTTACAGAAGATACATAAACCACTGCAGTTTTTTTCATGACTGAGAAAATTCTGTTTGTCTCCAGGCTGTAGATGAACTGAAAATCACTTATCCTTCCCCTCCCCCCACCCCATATATTTAGGGCTACTTTATTTCAAACATATCCATTTGGAAAAGACTACAGTTTTTGATAGACAAGTGGATGCATAACAGCCTATATATTTAAAACATAACAAACAAATAAACAAAAGGAGTTAAAAAACTATGGGCTTCACATGAAAATACTCAGCAGACTCAATTTGAAATATATCTCTTTTGTCTGATGATGTCTGTTGGTAAAAAATGAAAATGCATGTTTAAATTCTGTGTTATGTCAAAAACAGCAAAAGTGAAAAGCAAGAATTATAATACTCTGATACAAGTCTTTGAGGTGGAGAAGTAAGAAAAGAATATTGAGTAAGAATAACAAATAACTTTTTTATGCTGTTACATGAATCTGAGGGAAAAAACCCACCCTTAAAAGAGCAGAAAATTAAAGTTAAAAAGACATAAAGGGAAATATTATACTGCTCTTAATTTTTTAATCTAATAGTATATAAAAATGAAAACAATTCACAATAAATCAAGGAGCAGAGAAGATGACAAAATTTTATCTCTGGATTTCTATTTTGTGAAAGCATACATATACAGTAAGCAATCAACCAGGTTGAAAAATTATTTTTCAATTCATAATGAAGCATTGTTGATGTATGGGATTTACTTACTTTCTGCACATTTTTGCTGTTGAAAACTTATATTGCTAGTTGAAAATTTATAGCAATATTAATTTCCAGTGGTCAGCTACAGTGAATAACCAATCCCCTTACAAGAACATGTAAAATGGGAACCAAGAACTAAGCTGCCTATAAACACTTAATTATCACCTGCTTTTCAAGTATTCTGAGTGATTATTACCCTGAATTGTAAGCAACCATATAGAAGTGGCCTGAGCAACTGATTCCAAAGATCAAAAATGCTACGATCCGGTTAAAATCAGTCTTTTCCTCCTTTGGCTTTATTGGTGACTCAGGAACACAATGTAAATATCAAACAATTGTACAAGATGTTTGTTTGATCTATTTCATGTTTGTTTCCATCACCTCGATGAAATGTGTGCTTACCTTTAAGATTATTTTAAGTTACATTAAAATGGAAATTTTGTCATAAAACTCACAGTTTTTCCCTAAAATGCACACCAAGGAACCATTTGTTCCAATTTACCTAATAAATCACTGTTTTTTTAGCATAAAAAACTACTAGGAAATAAATGTGCTCATAACCGTATGTTTGTATTTTTACATAAATGCCAGATATATAAAGTTCTTCCTCCTGTATTACGCCTGCAGCAAAAAAATATAACTGGAATAATAGTTGTTAATAGAATAGAAATTCCAAATTACATCTTTTCTACCACGAACAAAAGTCTTGAAAGCATTTCAAGATGATGTGAGTTATATGCCTAACGTAGGATACAACATCACATTATCTAAAGCATACAAAGATCACGAACAGCATTTCCAGACCTACCCAGTGCACAGTACAGAGGAAATTCATGCTCAGGCCTGTGGCATCTTACCCCACAGCTGAATTCAATTTCCCATCAATACCGAAGTCCTACTTTGAGTTTTCTAAGCAGGCCTAATATCAGCTTCCACCTATTTCTAATGGACAGTCAGGTCTGTTAGCACTGGCCTTCTCCAGTCTTCCACCTGGTCTGAAATGCCTGCTTAAATTTTTGAGCACTTCTTGCAGTCCTAATTTTCTTTCACTTTTTCTGTACATGCTCCATCAACCTTAATTAAAAACTTAATAAGTGCAGCTAGCTGTAAAGTTGTACTACAATTTTATTTACATGTTTAGTATTTAAACTTTTCAGACAGGTTATATGAGCCTTCCCTCCACCCTATACTTTTCTTTTTTAGCACACTCTAGCATTTTGTCTCTGATTTGTTTAAGCTCAGCTGATGGAGAGTATGCTAATTCCACTAAGAGAAGAATGGTTATGATTTTTTTCCTCTGTGAGTAAATTCATGGCAAAAGGTAGAGACAGTGAGGATGTACTAGGCCTTCATTTGTCCTGTCTTCTTTTAGTAACACATGCCTTTAACTAAAACTGCTTCTACAAGCACAAGCGTTACGTTATTCCCACAGAATATCTGGACTGTCACCTGAGCTCTTCTGTTGGCTCTGATGGCAATATCTTCTTCCCACCAACCAGAACCTTGATCTCTTAGGTTACAAAATAAGTTTAAAACCTTAACAAATGGTTATGGCACAAATACAGGTTGGGCAGAGAATGGCTGGAGAGCAGACCTGAGGAGAAGAACTTCAGAGCGCTGTGAATGAGAAGCTCAACATGAATTAGCAGTGTGCACTGTCAGCCCAGAAAGCCAACCACATCCTAGACTGCATCAAAAAAAGCGTGGCCAGCAGGTCAAGGGAGTTGATTCTGCTACTCTACTCTGCACTTGTGAGATCCCATCTGGTGTACTGTGTCCAGCTCTGTAGTCCTCAGCACAGGAAAGACATGGACCAGTTGGAATGGGTCCAGTGGAAGATGGTCAAAGGGATGGAGCACCTCTCCTATGAAGAGAGGCTGAGAGATTTTGGGTTGTTCTGCCTGGATAAGACTCTGGGGAGAGCATACAGCAGCCTTCCGATACCTGAAGGGAGCCTACAGGAGAGATGGGGAGGTGTCGGGAGGGGCCCGGGAAGATATGCGGCCGACTCAATATGAGTGATAAAGCAAGCTCCAGGGTTTATTCGGATAGCTCAGATATTTATACACTTATTGTAAATTATGCCTACTTGTCACACACTAATTGGCTAGGCTTCTAAAGATTACATGTTCATACACCTCCTACTTGCAGTTTCTGCTTCAAAGTTCTCCAACATTCCAGAAGGACACTCTCCCTCTCTCCTTGTTTACCATTCTCGCAGGGTCTGTGTGACCTTGGCTCTTCTTCCTTGTCAGCATAACTTGCAGTTTCTCACTGAGGCCTACTGTGGCTAAAATCCTACTTATGCTAAACACTTAGGCTAACAAGAGGATTGCTTGTACAATGCTTCCGTGGATCCAGGGCCCTGCTCCCACAGCCATTCTGCAACAGGGAGGGACTCTCTCAAGGAATATAGTGACAGGACAAGTGGTATTCATTTCAAATTGAAAGAGGGCAGATTTAAATTAGATACTAGAAAGAAATTCTTTACTGTGAAGGTGGTGAGACACAGGAACATGTTGCCCAGAGGAGTTGTGGATGCTCTGTCCCTGGAAGTGTTTAAGGCCAGGCTGGATGGGGCTTTGAGCAACCTGGTCTAGTGGGGGTTGTCCCTGTCCATGGCAGGGGCATTGTGACTGAATGATCTTTAAGGTCCCTTCCAACTCTAACCATTTTACAATTCTGTAACTCTCACTTTTTTGACCAAAGGAGCTTTACTAGGACTAAAGACCAGTGAAAAGCTCACGGATTACTCTTTAATCAATTTACTGCATCGTAGATGTCCTAATGACAGAATTTAAAAATTGATTTAATATACACTAATCAATTTTCTGATGAGGGTGCTTTTCTTATTATTTGCAAAGTTGAAAGTAGATATAGACTAAGATAAATTGCAATTGCTCTGTTTTCAAAACTGCTGCTGAAGTCTCATTGTTCAAGCTCATTAGTATCCTGTTATATTAAAAGTCTTTCTGTGACCCAGAGCAAGCCACACATATGGAACTATGAACTTACTGTTAGTCCAATTAAAATTTTAAGATTCTATATAATGCAAATTATATATTTACATACATAATTACAGGAAAGCCTAATTAATAATACAGTTAAAATTGCTACACAAACACCTTCTTCATCTATACCGCCCTTTTACTCGGTTATTGTGCTCAGGTTTCTAATGCTGCTTGTACTTGTTATCATTACAAACTAAAGATAAACTAAAACAGAATTCCTCATTCATCACTTTATGGACAGATAATTGTTACCACAGAGAAACAACCCCAGTTGAAAGCAAGCCAAGGTCAACTAAGACCCTGCACTGTCAGCTCAATACAAAGCTTAAGGTCTTTTACCACTAACAGTAAAAAATGTGTTTATGTTTACTGATCTATGATCTGCATCAACAACTTTCTGTTCATCAGACTTCTATAACAAATCTTTGCATACTTCACTCCACCATTTTGGGAGTGTTCACCAGTTGAAATCTGCATGAATTTATGGCTCAGATATGATTCTAATATAACACCAGAAGGTGAAGACAACTAACCAGACATTTCTGAGCTCCTTGTACAGCTAACAAGATAAATATGTTCCTTTGTCTTTTTGGCTTCATATAGCCACAGACAGCAGAACAACGCACAATGGTACAGACCTTATATGGAGTTATATGTGACATTACTGCATAGATTGCCTACAGATACTCAACAAAATTCAATGTATATGTCACAGTGACATTGGCTAAATTTAAATACCTCAAATAGATCAGATGACTACTCTAAAAATGCCTGTTTCTCTCACATGACACTATAGAGAATTGAATAACTCAGCTGTAGACGTCCATTCTGTGGAGATGGGACCTGAATTGTGATGAGATGAGTCCCTCACTAAACCTCTAATTCTAGCTGTCTTTCTGCTTGAGCTAATACTCTGCTTTTGATTACAATTTAATATCCCCCAACAACATGATGCTACAAAAAGAAACAGAAGGCTGGCTATAGGCAAACATGTAAGTCCTTGTATTTCTTTGATTGTTGCAAAAAAAAATTCCATCTGTAAGGAAAAAAAAAAAAGAAGACAAAAAAACCCAAGCTTACCCAAAACCCAGCAAAGATTTAGTGAAAAATCAAATTAAAAGTCCATTTTATCTCGTACACAGCAAGTGAATATACTGTCATTGCTGGTTGTTTACAGAGCCGGATGTTTGCAAAATTCATCCCTGGATGCAGTTTTAATTTTCCTGAGAGACAGCTGATTGTACAATATACGCGTACACCCATAGACACAGAGACAGAGCACCCATAAAACATTTTCATATTTTCCACTCATGGTATCATTTATCTTAATAGTTGTTAGTGCTGCAGTTACCACTTTAACAGTAATCATGACACATTTGTTACTTGATTTATTTGAATAGCACTGTCAAACACTGCATAAACAATACTGTTCTGGGACCTGGCCAAAACTTTCAAATTGCATTTTAATATTTATGTGCCTTCAGACTCCATGAGAAAAAATACTGATGCTGGCTTGCAATTTGAACTGCTGTAACATCAAAGCCAGAATAAGTATTCTTTTTCTTCTAACTTGTGTAATCTATCATGATAGTTTTCTAGTTGATCACAAGTAAAGAGAACATTCATTTATATTTTAACAACTGGCAATTACTGAAATAATATTTAGTTGGAATTAAAGGATGGTTGCAGCTTCCTGGATTGGCTTTCTAAACAGCTGTTGATCTTCTATATGATTTCACAGCAATGAGTATCACTGTTAATACTTGAAAGCAACATGAACAGAGACAGCCTGACTTCTGGAGTTTTCTGAAATGGAATACCTCTCTTTGAATCTTTACTTTCTATTTTCCCTTTACTACCATCTATTAGCTGCAAAATGTTCTTTGTAACCATGAGCTGGTCATGAATTGTCATTAGGACCACTATGTTTCTTAGTGGTACATTTTTGATTTGATTTGTTTCTAAGGGCAACAATTATTATTTTTTTTTTTTTCAGCTAATAAGTTCCACCATTAGAATTACATTCACTGTAGGATGCATTCTATAGCAGTGTTCTGCCTATTAGTTTCTTGCTGCGAATGACAAATAGGATAAGGATATTCACAATGTTTTGTTCCTTTTTCCACTGGTCCATGATAGTTCAGAAATCAGCCACTTAAATCACATCTTCATCGAGGTGAGGCTGGACTTTTACTGGCTATATTTAAAAGCTTATCTTTATCAGTGACCATCTGGATCTGAATGTGTTATGATCTACTGTAAGTTAAATTATACTGCTGTGTCTATCATACCACTTAGTGTGGGCTGCTTTATATGACAAAACAGCGATAGTAATTACTCATTATCCTTTGAAATAATAATGATTCTTATATGAAGAGAGTGTATAGGGCTTGGTCTCATTGTCTCTTAGGCAAAAATTGCCAACTGTGAGATTTTGGAGTTGGTACACTAATGTATCCTTTTCTCTGACATATGCCCTGCTCTCTTGTTTGGGGCAGTGGGATGGACCCTGTCTGAAAAGATCCCTGCCCTAATAGTGCAAGGAACCCCTAAAGCACCCAGCGCCCAGGGAACCACTGGCCCTTACTGCTCCCTAACAGTGATTTCCTTTCCTCTTTTCAAAATCTTTATTTTCCTTTATATTTCACAGAATGGGAAAGAGAAAACATATTTGTACTCTCCCCTCTCTTTTTTAGGTAGCTGTCATGAAAATCAAGAATGCTGAGCAGTCCAGGGAAAGGTTAAGGAAAACACAGTCAGAGGAATGTCATTGAGCTTGAGGAATAGGCAGTCAGTAACATCACAAAGTTAATTTAAAAAAAGAGAAAATTCTGGGACTGATATCATCCAATGCATATTCAGTGACTGGGGACTGATTAAGTGGGGATCAACTTTGCAGAACATCTTTGGGTAAGACTTAGACTATACTGAATGCTTTCTCAGGAAAGTTAGAAATCCCTTTAGAGAGTCTCTTTCCTGCATTTATAGCCAGGCTGGGTTATTTGTAACTCTGTCACATGTTTTGTATAATTAATGATATTTTTATCTGCATGTGCCTTACAGAAAGTGAATACATCAGCAACCTATATGAACCATTATATCTGTTGCTTAGATAAACTGATTAGGTAGCTAGTCATTTCAGTTTCTCATTGAACATGAAGACTTGAGAATGGCTGTGCTAGTTCACAAGCATGACTAGACTGAAGGTGCAGTCCACTGTTAGTTTCAATGGAAATTCATCTTCCTATATCTCTCAAGTCCCTGAATCTCAATGCAGAGACTGGGGCAATGAAGTCCCTCCCATTATAGAAGATCAAGTTCAAGACATCTGAGGAACCTGAATGGATATAATTCCATGGGACCAGATGAGATGAATCCCTGAGTCCTGAAGGAACCAGCAGATGTAGTTGCTAAGCCACTATCCATCATATTTGAAAAGTCGTGGGAGTCAGTGAAAGTCCTCAATGCCTAGAAAAAGAGAAATATCACATCCATTTTTAAGAAGGGTCAAAAGAAGGACGTTGGTAGCTATCTACCAGTCGGCCTCACCTCTCTGCCCAGTAAGACCATGGGGTAGATCCTTCTGTAATATATGTCAAGGCATATGGATGAAAGAGAGGTGATTAGAGACAACCAAAATGGTTTTGCAAAGTGTAAATAGCACCTGATTGATCTCCTGGCCTTCTAGGATGGAGTGACTGCACTAGTGGATAGGAGAAGAACAACTGATATCATCTACCTTGACTGTTGTGAGGCCCTTGACATAATCCCTCACAAAATTCCTGCTCTAAATTAGATAGATATAGATTTGTTGGGTGGACTGTAAGATTGGTAAAACTGTCTGGATGGCTCTATCCAAAGGGTTACGCTGAAAAAGTCAAGGTTCTAATAGAGATCAGGAACAAGTGATGTCCCTCACAGGTCTGTATTGGGACTGATACTATTCAATATCTTAGTGACATGGACAGTAGGATTGAATTCACCCTCAGCGACGTTGTGGATGACACCAAGATTAGTAGTACAGTTTATATGTTTGAGACACTGGAACAGATTGACCAGAGAAGTTGTGGATGCCCCATCCCTGGAATTGTTCAGGATCAGGTTGAATGGGGCTTTTAACAGTCTGATATAGTGAAAGATATCCCTGCCCGCAGCAGGGACATTGGGCTAGATGTTCTTTGAAGGTCCCTTCTGACCCAAACAATTCTATGATTGAATTCTATGTCTCATGAAATACAAATGAGGTCATATGTTGCCTACAGACACCACCTATTTCACTGCTTGTTGCCCTTAGCTCAGTTTCCTCTCATTGAATTTTTGTGGTTAAGGAGTAAAGTGGGATTTCAGGAATATGTTCCACCAATTATTTTTATGCTTCTGTATTCAACTGGATTCTGGATTCAATATGGAGGTAAGAGAGGGACTCCTGTGATTTAAATAAGGAAGTCAGTGAAAACAGTCGTAAAGGTACATCTAAAGTAAATATGTTTATTTGTACTTTAACTTCTGCACCTTTTGCATTGCAGACCAGCCAATATATTATTTCACTTGCTAATTTGTCATAAGAGGCATTATTACCACTCTCGTCACCTTGAGTGCTTCACATAATCAGTTTGCGCTCAACATTTGGTAATGTTCAGTATCCTTGGTATTACAGACTTGGAGTTGACATTTCCTATTCACAGCAGTTAATCCACATGTAAGGATGAACATCTAATCCTTTTAAAGATTTTCCCCTTGGAAATGTTAATATGTACATTTTATTATGGAAATCCACTAATTTTTATTTATACTGTAATTAGAAAAAAATGTTTTTAATTTTATCATTGACTTTTGAAAAATATTTTATAATTTATTTTATCTTGTCATTTATCGTCACCTTTTTAATCATTATCTTGTACTTTTCATCCACCTGTTTTCTCTGGCACATTTCAGGCAGCATGCAGTTAAAAGAAATAACAAAAAGGACTTTCATGCAATAAAAAGATTTGTACAGATCTCTCTCCTTTAAAGTTTTGTGGCAGCATTTTATTTGTATTTTAGATTCTAAACACTAAACTGAAATAATGATTTTACTTTGGGGATAAGTGCAAATGTAAAAAAATATCCTTAGATCTGCAGAAAGTTCTTGGCAACGCAAGTGAACATAAGCCAATTAAAATATATGTGCTGAAGACCTGGAGTCTTGAGTCATGGTTCATATACAAAACACCCCTAATGCCATTTACTTTTTTTTATAAATAGAATTTTAGCTATGTAAGGCTGCTTTATTTTGGGTAGGGAAGGCAGCGTATCTGCTGATAAGTCTAGAATATGTTTATGACAGAATGGGCTTATAAACAGTGTGTAATGGCTACTACATTGCACACATAGTACCCAGCAAAAGTGGAAATCGGGCTCTGGAGAATAAGTCTTATGAGGAGAAGCTGAGGGAGCTGGGATTGTTCAGCCTAGTGAAAAGGAAGCTGAGGGGAGACCTTATCGTTCTCTACAATTGCATAAAAGGAGGTTGTAAAGAGGCAGGGGTTGGTCTCCTCTCCTAAGTCACAGGTGACAGGACAAGAGGAAATGACCTCAAGTTACACCAGGGCAGGTTCAGATTGGATATTAGGTAAAATTTTTTACACTGAAAGGGTTATTAAGCATTGGAATGAGCTACCCAGGGAAGTGGTTGAGGCACCATCCCTGGAGGCATTTAAAAGACAGGTAGACATAATGCTTAGAGACATGTTTTAGTGATGTTTTTTATCAGTTAGATTGACGGTAGGACTAGATGATCTCAAAGGTCTCTTCCAACATAGAATATTCTATGATTCTATGAAACAACCCTCTAGAGCTGACTAAACCTTATTATTCTTAACACCAGTTGACTTTTGTGGGGCTGTAGAAATGAAACAGTTCTGGGACCTAAAGAGGACTTCTTTCATAAGCCAGTCTACCAGTTTATAGCATTTGCAAGCCCTTCTTCTCACTGCTTAGTTGTATAAAGAAACTCTGTGGAGGCAGAAGACATTATCCTTAAGTGATTCCTCTGAAGTATTTTGTGCTGATAATTGCAGTCTTCCTTTCTTCTTTCTCTTCAATCCACTTGTCTCGATCAATCTCCAGTGTCAATCAGTCATCCCTAGCTAGTATAGTTCCCTCACTGATCTCACACCAACACACCAGCTCCATGACTTCCACTCTCCTATCCTCTTATGCTGTTTCCTTCAGACATACAAACAAGGATTCAAAAATTTACAACTGAGGAAATGCCTGTGCTTATACAGACAAAATATCATCTTCTGACATGTTACATATCTGCAAAAATAATCTGAGTTGAAAATGGTAAGAAAAAGCACTCCATGCTCAAATATTAAAATAATTTTGGGGTCAAAATTTGATGATCAGATGAAGCCCATTATAACTAAAGTTCATTAGAAAATCGTATGGTTATCCATAGACACATGTATTGTGCATTTTTGTATACATTAGACCATTAAGTAGGGAAGATTATACAAAGCAAAAATATTTCAGTAGACCTTGAAATTGGTCATCAGGGTTCTTTAGAGATTAAGAAAAGAAATTTGAAAAATTAATTCTTCATCTCAGAAAATTCAGTGCTCTAGCCAGTCTGTAACCACGATTAAACTTCTAATGTAAGGTTATACAATGCTATCAGGAGAAACAGAGAAAGACATGATAATTGACAGAAGAATTATTTCCTGTGGAGTTCTCTCCTCCTTTTATTGACTACAAAGAAAGTCAAGAGCAATTAGGGGATCAGATTATGAGCCTGAAGTTAAGTGGGATTAATCCAGGGAACAGTTCTGAAAACTTTTCTTGTTTTCTCTTAAATGTGCAAACAGATCTATGAGGATATTTGGAGAGACTCTTGAATTTTAAGGTCTGAATGGACTTTAGGGAACTCTCAGATCTGTCATCCGCCAGAAACTCAACCAGGTTAATGGGATAAACTGGCAGTAGCTAGTAAAATGCATCCAAGAACAGAAAGGCCTTGTGGCAGCTGTATTACAGACGCGTGAAGTACAGAATGCTTAACAACTGTTTTTTAAAACGCACGCTTGCAATCAGTCAGCAAAGAAGACAAGTAACATAACAGTCTCTTCTCCCATCTCTCTGTCCCCAGCAGACACTAGGTGAAAAACTGAACACTTGACAAATATGAATTTCTATATAATCTGGTACTTGTTTGTTTCTATTATCTCAGGCAGTAGCAACTACAGTACTGAGTTAAGGCCTGACAGTTACCCTGGAGAAAAAATAACAATTAACTCTGCTTCCAGCCAACATCTGAGACAGGAAGAAAATCATTGTGAAGTTTCTGTTATTTTTCTCATTAGCCTGTGCAATATGCCAGTAGCTGGGTTGTGAAAAGAAAGGCTTACAGCTTTAGCTTACTGCTATACTTAATCAGCGTAGTTGCACAATTCTTATGTTACTTAAAGTTTAAAAAAGAAAAAAGAATTAATTCAAATTTCAGTGCATTTCATGTACATGGAAAAAAAAAAAATCTCTCCCCTTTTAGCTCATAGCATCGTGTGTACTGTATACTTCCAAGATGAATTAATGTTAAATATGCTTAGGAAGGATTTAAGGATTTTTTCTTGCTCCTACTCTGTCACTACTATCTGTGACTGAGTTGGAAGGTAAAGACAACTGGGACTACACATACCTTTCTTCTCCCTCTAACACATACCTGAGTTCCACATACATGTAATTTGTATTTTAAATTAATGTTCACTTAAAGAAGGAGGATCTGTTTGAACCACAAAGCTATTGCACTGTGAAAATCTTTTCATGGAGACAACTGCTTTGAGTGGGTGGATAAGGAGGGTAGGAAAAAAAACATATCGAGCTTTATATCCCCAGACCTGTCTCTTGTATTTTGCTCAGTAGCAACTTAGAAAATATCATTGCTTGGCAAAAATTCAGTTCATGAAGTTAATGACCTGATATCCAAGATCTGATCATGATCAAAGAACATAAAAAATAAAAGTAGTGTGCTGATGTCATATTAGCATTTTAATATAATTTGATAGTGAAAAAAAAAAAAATAGATTCCATCTTAAACCAAAATAGAATTACAGAAAGTGATTTTTAAAATTTTCTAACTGAGAAAAATGCACAGGAAAAGTCTAGGAAATTTATATTACAGATGTGGTATTTTACTTTTTTCCATTTTTATGTTTTTTTACCTTTCTCACAGTATAACAGAATTAATCAATTGTAGTCTGCAAAAATATGCACAGTGAAAAAAGTTAAAGTATTCAATTTGAAAAAATTGGGAAAAAATATTTCCCTTTTTATTTTTTCCTTTCCCCATTGTTCATAACAATAGTGAATTAATTGAATATTGACTTACAGACTGTTTTGGATTTCCCCTTCCCACAAATATATGTTTACAGAATAAACTGTACAAAAAGCTTTGCTAAACTCCAGACTATCATCATCACATGCAAATTGAAAACTGTAAGACAGCTCTTAATATCTGACCTTATGCGTATGTCCTGCCTTTCTCCTCAACTGATTCTCTAAGTATTCCTAGACCGTTTTGACTGAACCTGTCGAGTTCAATATCTTTATTATAGAATATATACGTATGTATACATGTTTATGTAAAGAACATACATACACCAGGTTTTCCATACACAAATCTGCAACTATCACTAAATGGCATTCTGTCATTTTAAAGGAATTAAAGGAAACTTTAATTTTTGTTTCAGGTTTCAAATTCTTTTCAAAGGTTTTTGATGTGTTAACATGTTTATGTTAAAATAAAATAAAAAAAAAATAGCTAATGGTTTTTAGCAGAACAAAGGGAAACAAAAAAATATTAGAATAAAAATGCACAAAATGATGTCAAAGGCCTTTGGAGTCCAGCTTTAAGACTGGTCAGTTTCACCTCTCTGTCGAGCAAGATCATGGAACAGAACCTCATGGAAAATATCCTAAGGTACATGAAAAACAAGGAGATGATTGGTGACAGCCAACATGGCTTCACTAAGGGCAAATCCTACCTGACAAATTTGGTGGCCTTCTACAATGTTGTTACAGTGCTGGTAGAAAAGGGAAGAGCAATTGATGTCATCTACATGGACATTGTGCAAAGCATTTGGTGCTGTTGCACATGAAATATCTCTGTCTTTAAATTGGAGAGAAGTGGATTTGATGCATGGACCACTCAGCTGTTAAGGAATTGGCTGAATGGCTGGACTCAAAGAGTTGTGGTCAATGATTCAATATCCAAGTGGCGACCAGTGAGTAGCATTCCTCAGGGGTTAGTACTGGGACTAGTGCTACTCAACACTTTTGTTGGTGAGATGGTCAATGGGATTGAGTGGACTCTTAGCAAGCTTGTCAATGACGCTAAGCAGTATGGAGTGGTTGACATGCTGGAGGGAAGGGATTCTATCCAAAGAGACATTGTCAGACTTGAGAGATGGGCGCATGTCAACCTCATGAAGTTCAACAAGGCCAAGTGTAAGGCCCTGCACCTGGGTTGGGCAATCCCAAACATAAATACATGCTGGATGAAGAATGGTTTGAGAGCGGCCCTGCTGATGAGTACTTGGGGGTGCTGGTGAACGAGAAGCTCAACATGAGCTGGCAACATGCACTCACATCCCCAAAAGCCAGCCACATCCTGAGCTGTATCAAAAGAAGTGTGGCCAGCAGATTGAGGCAGGTGATTCTGCCCCTCTACTCTTCTCTTGTGAGACCCCACCTGGAGTACTGCGTCCACCTCCAAAACCCTCAAAATAAGAAAGACAGATCTGTTGGAGTGATTCCAGATCTTTTTTTGAGCAACCTGGTCTAGTGGAAGGTGTCTCTGCCCGTGGGAGGGGTGTTGGAACTAGACAATCTTTAAGGCCCCTCCAAACTCCATTGTATGATTCTATGATCCTATGATTTACAATTGCATCCCATGAAAAAGGACACTATGGAATGAACTAAGAAATTACTTCAATTAGGTTATTTGTTCATTAGGAATGCACTTCAGAGCTAGAACTAAAATACTGAAAGACCAGTTTCAAAGAAGAAGGATCCTTTTGTAACGTAACCCGTATGTTAGAATAATTTTAGGAATTATGTGACATTTTATAAAAATTAAAAAAAAACCCAAATAAAATACTTTGAAAATCATCTAACATTGATAAATTTATTTACTATAAAATAAATAAATAAATGAAAAATCTGTATTAGTTTTTGCCCATTACTTTGATGCAGAAAGGTTTTATTTGTCAATACAGAAATCCACTTGGTCTCCTGCTGCTGATCTCATAGGTTCCTTGTGTTTGCTAAGTCCTGTGTGGCCTCTCAGGTAACACACAGCACCTCAAATGACTATTGATCTAAATTTTTAGGCAACTGAATCCTGTCATGTCTAATTTGGATTAATTGAGTCATTCTCGGGATTAAGTTGACTGCATTGGCTGCATTGCTCTTAACTAGAAAACAACTTTTGTGTGCATGTAGACATCTAAATTTAGGTGTCTTAATTATCAGAATCCAATCCTTGGGACTAGTTTTAATCTACAAAAAGAACAAAATAAAATAAATACATAATTTCTTGTAAGGTGAAGAAATAGTACTTTAATGTAGAACAATAAGAGGAATTGTTAAATTTTGTAGTAAAGATGAGATTCTGAATTATAATTATGTTAAAAACTAAAAATACCCTAGAGATCCTTGCATGTAAGCACCTTTCAAGCCATGTTCTACGTCTCATACCATATTATGTAGTTTCTTGAAGCTTTTCAGGCTTCAGCAAGTCTGTGTGTGTTTCATTCATTCTTTAAATATTGTATAAAGGGAGTAGGTGTGCTTAGTGACAGTCTGAACTGTTGTAGGGAATATCATCCCTGCTAACATTTGGTTACCTAGAGTATGCGACAGGTTTTTAGAAAGACTACAGTGTAGCATGTACAAAGACAGTGTTTCTTATTAAATTTTGAATAATTTAATTGCTTTCAGGGTTTGAATAATAATTTTGAATTATTTTAATTTACCACATTTACCTCAGTAGCCAACTCACAAATATGAATAAAATAATTTTGATTTCCTTTAGACTTCAGACGTGAAAGTTTAGGGAAAGTAGGAGTGGGTTATTATATGAAAGGAAGAAAAGAACATAATATAAGAGTTTGAGATAAATGGGGAGGAGAAGACGACTAAGTCCAGAGCTTTTATTAATGTTTTAAAGCCTGTTTCATTTTGCTTAGAAAGATACATCGGCTATAGCGGTATTGAAGTCACAAATTCTGGATATCTCTGGATGGTGTGGAAATCAGTATATAGCCCTTGTGCTTTCATTTGTGTGACAAAGATACAAAAGAAAGTTTTGGTGATATATTACTAATGAGGATGCGATGAGATCTGTATTAGATGAATGGTGTTTTCATGTTAGATCTTTCAAGTTCAGGATTTCAAGTTAGATCTTGCTTTTGTGTGAGAGACTTTTTTTTTTGCTACTGATAACACATTTATCAGCGCACTCAACACTGAACTAAAATTTTGAGCAGATGGATACACCTATACCTGCTCATTAGCGTAAGTTTTATGTCTGTGCTCTGTTTTCTTTTGGAGACAAATCAGATGGTGGAGACCCTTCCCCAAGAGTAAGACCCATAATTTGTAGCAGCAGCTCATACCAACTTATCCTAGATTGTAAGTGTGATTCACAGCCCAGTTTCCTTTCTACCATAAGTTAACTACTTTGAGACTCAGATGCTACTATTTTTCTCTTTTGGCCCATGCAGGTTTTAACAGAGCTGAATTGACTATTTAATGAGAAAGCTTCTGAACTTACAGAGTATGTGACGTGGGCATTTGGAAGGACGGTCTTCATACAGAATCACAACAATTAACTGTGGTAATGTCCAGATTTATACTAACATAATTATATAAAAGAAGTGAAGAGGAGACTATTACAGGTGAGGCAATGGGAGGTTAGCAGAAAAGACAATTATACCTGTACAATAAATAGGCTTCTTTCTCCCTTGGCGTGTCCTCCCAAACACTCTCTAAGCCAAGCAACTGGCAAGGAACATTCACTACAGATGGATCAGCAGTAGCTGACATAATAGTGTACAGCTGAATCCATCTGGCATGTAAGTGTTCGATACAGTGTTTGCTAGCTGTTTACCAGTTTTTTTTCCCCCTCTCCACATAAAAGCAAAGAAAGGGTTTTTCATGCCCACAAGCCATAATCCATGATCTGCCTTTGTAGCCAAGAGGGTGTCTGAGCAAACTGACCCCATGCTCCTTCCTTTCCCCTCACCCTCCTGCTCCTGAGTCACTTTCAAATGCTCTTGAACATTATCTCCACTGTAAATGGATGGCAGATTGTTTGGGCTGTGATTAAATTAGGCAGGCACAGGTGGCATCACCTATTGTAAGTTTGTAAATTTTTATGTCTACTGCAGCAGCTGCTCTTCCCTATCTTTTAATAACTTAGCAAAGAGAAGGAAAGGATGCTGAGCCCATGAGGTGGATTACATGAAAAAAAGTCCCATTGATTCCACAGGGTCAGGATGTTACCTGTTACATCATTCAGTGACAGCTATCTTTCTGCCCTGGTCTCCATGAGGAACTTTGGGTATGAAAAGAATTTAAGTCAGCAGCAGGGAAAAATGTTCTATGGTGTTTGCTTTGCCCTTTAATTTAGATTTGGTTAATGACCTAGGAAAATTTACAGAGCTCTATAACACAGTGTTCTGTTTTAGGGAAGAACACAATCTCTTAAGTACCATATTATCCAGACCAATAATCCTTAGATTTCAGCACTATTTTAGTTAACACAGAAATGAATTAGCTTCAGTTCTTACCCTAGTCTTTTCACAGCACCATATGAATACCACCTACACTATATTTCTGAAATTTTGGTCATATTAGTTCTTTTTTAAATGGTCAGTATTCTAGCTTCATTTATTATTAAAAAGTTGGTGCTATTTATGAATGTTATACCAGGTACTATAAGACTGTAAAAAATGTATTAATATGTGTATTGTAAAATTTGTCTTAATAACATAGCAAAGGTAAATCTGCCTCTATAGCAGGACTTTCACTACTTGGTAATATTCTCATTCTTTGCAGTTGTTTACTATTGAGTTTTTCTTCTCTGGTCCTGCCAAAATCATGCCATTTTCACTCTAGATTACTTTAACAAATAACATAGTTTTCAGTTCCATTTCTGCTTCCCAATAACAATAACATAGTTGGTTCCCTTTTGACCCTCACATAAATTCATTGTACAAAAGATGCAACATATATACTTTTTAAAATTCAGACCCAAGTTAGATACAATAATGTGAGCCAACAGTACTGCACAACAATATGATTCATAAACTAACTTACAACTTATTAATTACTGTAAAATACTTGTAAACCTTCTGAGAAGCTTTCAGCATTGCAAATAAAAGATGTTACAGAATTGAAGGAGGACCTGTGTGGGTCAGATCTCATCTGTTTCTTCCACTTAAATAAGGTGGCTTAATAAAAGATGTTAACTATTCTTTGAAAGGGACTAGAATTGTTACTTTTTTGTTAATACTTTCAGAACAAGGCTTTACACAAGCAACTAGATTGAGGCAATATAGAAAGCTCCAATTAAGATGAAATTTCAAAAGTTTTACTGTAAACGAATATAAAGAATAATAATATTAAGTAACCAGCCACAGAAAACCAGGAAATACATTTGCAGTAAGACTCATAGCAAAAATTGATCAGGATAAAACTCACCAACGAAGGAAATGCAGAGATTAAGTCATTGGGAATGCTATTGTTGTAGAATGCTAGAAAAAATAGTATTGAAAAGATTTAAAGGATTAACCCTGCCACTATCAGAGTGTGGTGGTTATATTAATGAGGGTGACATGCATCTTTGGTAAGAGCTGCAAGGGAATTTCAATGAATTTAACAGGCAAATGTGGCAGAAAACTGTATTCAGGGAAACTCTATTTGTCTTGCTCATTCAGAACCTCACTTTAAATATGTTTTATTTACAATAGGGAAATATTATGGTTGTTTTTTCACACTGAATTTGAAGCACTTTTCCCTCCTAAATATTTGATTGGAACGTAGTGACGTCATATTTGTATATTCACATTGCATTACTCTGTATCTTTGCAGGAAACTCAAGTGAAAATAACTTTTTAGACATCAAATTACTTTTCAAGCATTTAAAGACATTTAAATTTAGAAATATTTGGAGCAGTAGATGACTGGCATGGATTTTGGCTTAAATTAACACCCACATCCTGAGCGTAGAACCACTCTCCATAACATTTGTCCTTATCAGGTGGTTTATACCTTCTTTCCCAGAAAGTCATTAACCTAACTTCACTCTCTCTCTGATTTCAACAGAAGTACGCAGAGGTCAGTCCACACAGTTCCTAGCTAATCTGATATGCCACAAATGCAAGACTGCAGCTGCTACCAAGTGTGTTAATCATCACCATGGATGAGCCTTGCCAGGATCAAAACCTTAGAGACTCTTCCAGCCTAGAATATGAAAATGCTCACAAAATCCAGAGAACTGGGGCTTAAACATCTCTCTCTTATTGACACTTAATGTTATTGACTCTTAGAGAACAAGTGGGATTTGATCTTTGATGCAGAAAAATACCTATTATTGAAATAAAAATACAGACTTTAACTTCTAAATGTACAAAAAGTTATTTTCATATTCTCATTTGTTTGGATTTTTCTGGCCAAATACTATTGCTGTCAAGAAAAATTAATTACTTCATTAATGCCAAGCTGACAATTTAAATTTTTCTCCCTGTATGGTTTTTCCTCTCAACATTTGTTGAAATTCACAGACAGGTACAAAAATTACTGGGGAGAGAACAATGGCAAATGCAAGGATGCTATAACTGGGTAAACATTTTTAACTAGGATGTCAGATTGAAAACTGAAGAGAATTTTACTTGAGGATTATAAAGGTGTGGAGCATCAGTTGTATTTCCCANTTTTGGATGGGGAAGTACCCTCACATTTCTGAAATTAGACATAATTTCTAGAAAGATATCACAGTGTTGCTAGGCAGTCATTTACTTCTCACCTCTGCAAAATAAATATGGAATTTTGTCTCCAGCACAAAGCAAAACTGGAGTTTGCTGAGCATCTAAGGAGTAAGTAAGTGTGGGAATTTGTATATGAAAAATGACATCTAGCACCAAAGTGAGCCAAGGGAGTGGGAGACGGAAAGAAGTGATAGATATTAAAAAAACCAGAAAGCGGGAATATTGACTAGATAGGAGACATACAACTAGAGAGCAGTGCAGAAATATTCATGCTGGCAAATAGCTCACACAGTTTTTTGAGCATCTCTATTAGCTTGTATTCCTGTTGGCTCATTGCTTTGTGTAATGGGATTTGGCATTTTTTGTCCAAACATAGGCATTCAATGAATGGATTTATTCTGCTCTGCCTTTATGCAGCCAAGTGTCTAAGGAAATATATGAGTGCGTAAATGATAACTTTGAATACAATGCCATGTGCTAGAGAGTCAAAGCCTTTGCAACTCCAGGGAGTCTTCACCAACTGCAGTAGTCTCTAGGACAGGCTGGCAGTCTGGTATCTGATATTTCAATTATTTGTACTTTGGAGCTTTGGAGTCCTCAACTTAGAAAGGACATAGAACTGCTGGAACAGGTCCAGTGGAGGACCACAAAGATGATTTGAGAGATGGAGCACCTCTTCTATGAGGACAGGCTGAGAGAGCTGGGGATGTTCAGCCTGAAGAAGAGAAGGCTCTGGGGAGATCTGATAGCAGTCTTTCAGTATCTGAAGGGAGCCTACAGGACAGCTGGAGAGGGACTCTTTGTCAGGAAGTCTAGTAATAGGACAAGGGGTATTGTTTTTAAATTGGAAGAGGGGAGATTTAGATTAGATATCAGGAGAAATTCTTTCCTGTGAGGGTGGTGAGGCACTGAAACAGGTTACCCAGAGAAGTTGTTGGTGCCCCATCCCTGGAAGTGTTCAAGGCCAGGCCGGACGGGGCTTTGAGCAACCTGGTCTAGTGAGAGGTGTTTCTGCCCATGGCAGGGTGGTTGGAACTCGATGATCTTTAAGGTCCCTTCCAACTCTTAACTTTTCTATGATTCTATGATTTATGAGTGACCTATGTCATAGATTCCTACAATTACATTAGTATCTCAGATTTCTGTGGAGGAGGGAGAGGTTTCCTACTATTTTATTTCTGGACAAAACAAACTAAACCCTCAAAACTATGCATTCTGTGTGTCCCAAATTCACTCACTGAATTTAAATATTCTATTTGTAAGCACTTTTTGTGACTTCTTGTAAATCTGGACAACCTGTTTTACAAGGTGTGAATATAAACTCCTGGCTTTTATGGCTTGACAAAGCTAAGACAATATAGTACTACCTTTGATAAGAAACTACAAGGGCATTATATCTAAGGGTAAATACAAAGAAAAGAATAAATAGATTAAATTGGCTATTAAATGAGGCAGGCTGGAAATTCATAGGATCTTTCAAATTTTTAGAACTGAGATTGCAAAATTCATAGTCTGGAATCACCTGCTTTGAAAATAGAGTTTTGTGTTCGTTTGAAAAATGTTATGCAATGCTTTTACTGTGATAGCACAACATTTGGACATCCCAAGAAATATCTTTCAAGGCTGTTGTTTTAAATATTTAAAAATATTTCTTATTTGATATACATGTTACCCTTTACTCACAAATTTAAACTTGACTTTTATGATCTAAATCCAAATGTTCCAGACCAAATTAATTTGGAAAAACTGTAGGTTTTATTCCAGCGCAGACCAAATAGAAACTTCTACGCCTGAAAAGCTGTTACCAAATGAAGTTGTCCTCTGTCCAGCTTGAATGAAATGTGCTACACGCAGGTGGTCCTTACCTCCTTTCTTGAAAGCAGGGATAAACAATAGAAAAATTACCAAAACTAAGACTGTTTGCAATTATAGACCCCAACTGTATACATTCTCTGCTGAGGATTTCCATGCCAGTTGGTGATCTCAGGTTGGTTTTGACTTTGTTTCACTTCAGTTTGTATTTCTCTGCCATTTTTAATTTTTCCCTGTTACCGACTATACTGAGAGTTTTGTTTGACTTTTTTTTTTT
>VXBW01005319.1:539905-550562 GCA_013400375.1 Thinocorus orbignyianus
TTTTTTTTTTTTTTTTTTTTTCTGTCTACAAAGCTCTTTAAAAGTGCTAATTAAGGCAAGATAAATGTTTAAGCACTGTGGTTCAAGGAGGGAGAAAGTCAATGTCCACCAGGGAACACTGAAGCTTACAGATTCTAGTTTCTCATTTCACATTTCTCTCACCTGATATCCTCAGTTTCTGTTGTTTCCCTGTGTTATTTCATTTTCTCATCTGTTTTCCTTTCTGCTGACATCCATTCATGACAATGTTTGTTAAGCTATGATGCATCATCACTCAGATATGTGTTTCATTTATATTATTTATATGACTAGTATTTAGAAACTTTCAGTCTGCACTTTCAAAAGTCCTAATGTTAATTAGGTTTGGTTCCTTTGCTCTCAGGGGTTTATATGTCCTTTCCTATTTCCACAAAAGACTTCAGCAGCCATTTGGAAAAAAGTGGTGTAATTTTTCAAGTTCTACTTTGATCCAGTTTCTTGCCTGGTAAGTATTGATCAATGCCCCCAGTCTGGTGTCACTTTTTCATTTGTACACCTTTTTTAACATTCCTTTCTCTTGGTCATCTCATCAATACAAAATATGAAAGAGATTAGGCTTGGCACAAATTGCAATGATATTTCATTTGTCATCCTACTCTTGCACAGCCTGGATCTCTTCAATTTATTTTTTGGTCCCTTAACTATGCCAATATTGAATCCACCTGAGAATCTGTAATTAAACTTGTGCTTACTACTCCTATATATTCATATTTTTCTATGGACTGAATGCTTTCAAAGAGCCAGAATACTTTTATTTTCTGAGTTTCTCCAACTTGAGATCAGCATTATCACACTTGTAAAGATGTTGACTGGGACTTTAAAGAAAGGAATTGTCCCTGCAAAGAAAATAAAATCTACGCAGCAACGTTTCTAGTGAAGCACCCAAACGATGAAGTTAGGACATATCCTGTAAGGACGGGAGAAGACAGGATCATGACAGGAACATTTCTGCTGCAAACCAATTCCAGAACAGTAGCCAAATAGCAGCAAAACCCTGCAGCTCACAGTGGTCCAGACACAGTACTACACCACTACACTATGGTGATGGTGGACTGCATCTTAGTAGCTTGGAGACAGGCCAAATAACACCGGCTTTCTTTGTTTTTACCAGTGTAAGAAAAATACAAAAGCTGACCACACAATTTATTTAATCATCTGAAATTACATGGGTCAGTAATATGCATTCTGCTCTCTACTTCACTATTTAGAGCCTCTGGCAATCAAACTGTAACACAGCTTTGCCATTCCTGTTGAGATTTGCAGCTTCGCAAAGTACTCACATTTGTTTCGACACTGTTGATGTGAATATTTTTGGTTTATTTCATTTAGATAAAGTGACACAAGCAAATTTTTGAAATCTGAGATTTCAAAATCTCTTATTCCAAGAAATGTATAATATTAAGCATAAAATGTGATAAATAGAACATGGTAGACTGAGAGGGGTTGAAGCCAGGAGAAGCTTTAGTTAGAAGGGGTCCATCTAGTTCTATTTCTGTTTATGAAACCCTGGAATAGTCGTCTTACCAAAAATCCATAAGGCTTGCATAAGATAGAAGGGATATCTTCCTTAAATCAAATACTTGATAATAATCTTATTTAATTAAATAAATTTTGTCTGCAAGCACTGACAGAGATTCATCTCTACTTGGGCAAGGTGTTGTACATACGTTAATGCAAGGCTACATATATGAACAAAGGGCAAATCCTAAATCCCAGAAACTAAATCAGATATATGCAGTGAGATGGAAATCAATCATCATCTTTGCAATTCCCATTTTACACCTGTAGTGTGAATACCCAGAGCAGTTATGCACTGCCTGAAGCTATATAGCAAGTCTGAGGTAGTGCTGAAAATGAAGCTCGTGTATCAAGAACATAAACCTTATACTTTGCCCATCAAATCTGCCTTTGTCTGACCGAAGCAGGAGAAGCCACAGCTTCCTCAGCACTTTCAGACTCTGACTTCCTTCAGGTTCTTGCACCGATTGCATGCAGCTCTTAATTGTTTATTTAACTGTCCAATGACACTAGTTCATTAAATGAACAGAAACAGATGGAGAATCACATCAGCTTAGCTCAATATAACTCATTCAAGTAATGAAGGAATCATTTCCAGGAATACAGATTCATCTAACCCTTCTTAGTCCCCTCCTGTCTGCAGAGACACCACCAACACATGCATCTATCATATCCTTCTCTCCTTGATATTAAAAGCAGTAAAAAATTGAGCAAACACGTGATATACTTGCTGTGAAATTACATTATGAATAATTAAAAGGAAACCTTTTTCCACTGCAATCCATCATAGTTTTTTTCTTGTCTTTGACATGGATAGAATTAGAAAAGAAAAAAAACTTATCAGAACGGGGAATACTTCTGGCATAGAATTGTAATATTAGAGCAGATTAGTGGCAAATCTCCAGCAGAGGGCTATAAAAGTCTTACTCAGGGGTTTCCTTTTGATAAGTTTTCTGCAATATAAAAGAGTCCTTTTCAGTAGAACGTTAAGCCATGGCATAAATTCACTTCCAGTGCTCTCAGGCAAAAAAGTACTGGATGATAATTTCCACACATGCTCCCTGTATGATAATATATTATATAAGAAGAGACTCAGTGGAAAAGAGAAATAATCTTGTAGCATCTAAACTAGCCCATTAATACAGTAACCTTCCCAGAGAAACAGAGAGGAGAACATCAAATTAAGCCATTTAAGATCCAAAATTGACAACTGTGAAGGCTTGTACAGGAAAATATTAACTCTTTTAGTTGGGCTTTTCTACAGTTTCAGCTTTCCAAATCTTAAGTGTCTAGTCAAAAGGAGATGTGTGAGAGAATGCTTTTCATTTGAGAGAGAAAAACACCTCCAGAGCGTGATTAATTCAGTGCACAGATCGATGCCTAAGACAGTTGGGACAGTCTTTCTCTAGAGTTTCAAGGAGGACTGAATACCAGCCTCTCGGGCTAATAACTTTAGTCAAAAGAGTTCCTATCCCAAAAACCAGATTGAATTTAAACTCCACAATTTCACTTGGCAAATATCAGCTGGCGATGTTTCAAAATAGAGATTTGGGTTTACTTTTCAGTAACCTTTTTCTTGAATTATTGAAACAGCAACCTTTGTGCCCCTTTCCCTTTGATGCTCACAGGGGATATTTGTCATAAATAAGTATGAATTTCAGCACTTCTGATCACAATAAATGGCTCAACCCAGACCCATCATAGATGTGAGCTGTATTGCTAAATAATACACAAAAGCCTCTGGTTTCTAATCTGCCCCTTTTCTTTTGAGTCCCTTCTGTCTGTTTAGTAGATCTGCCAATGGTGCATAAAAATATCATTGGATGCCACCAAATTTGGCTATCATGAAGAAAAGGCATGTGCTCAAGTTGTTTGAGTGTAGGCTGCAAAACCTTTCTGAGACATGTTTTAGGACCATACTCTCACACTGATTTAGGAAGGTTGCTAGAGGGAAGCCGTTCTCAGAAAATCATACCAGTCAAAAAATGAAAAAGTTAAATTAAATCATCTGGTCCATTACTCCAAAAGTGCAGGATTGATCACAGAATACATTTAAGTCTTGTCTAGTTTGAAACATCATCAAGGCTGACACTTTCTTCCCCAGGCTCACAAAGATGAACAAATTATCTCATCTTAACCAGTTACTAGGCTAGGTGAGCCACAGTGACTGCCCATGTGTGTCCTATTAGTCAATCACACGCTAATTCAATTTAGCTCAGTCCAATTATCTCAGATGAGCTACAAGCTAAAAACATGCACAGACAGTTAAGATACCTCAAGTGATGTGCAATATTTTGACAGTGGATCCAAGCCCTCACAAGACTACTATCTGGATTAGTCTGACAGATGGATTTTCCTGACGTTTTGTTTTCTTACCCTTACTTGTTTTGCAAGGTACGTTTAAATATGTGGTTTAAAGGTTTGCAAATTCTCTTTTGAACAGACTCAAATCAGCCATAGCCATTGACTGTATTTAAACACTGTTGCAGTGCCAGGTTTTAAAGTGCAGGTTTTAGAGTGTTTTCCTTTTTTTTTTTCCTGGAAGTTTTATATTAATTAGTGGAAGGTCCCGATGAAACTGGATAACTTCTATACAGGCTTATCTCCTTTCCCAGCAGCAAAGAGAAGGAGCAGAGGAAAAATAAGATGTGAGAACCTGTGTAGGTGTACTTTTAGCCAATTAATTCCTTCTCGGTTACAAACAGGCAATTATGACCATTTAGTAATGTTTGCAGAGGTAAAAATCCTTTTCTCTTTCTAGATATACATTGCAAAAAAGAATGAGGGGAAAAAAAAAAGTGTTTTCTTATTAATTTTGAAGTACAGTCTTTATTTTACCCAGATGGTTTCTGGGAAAAAGACTTCCATTTAAAACAATATTTTTCTACAGGAAGTATTTTTTTTTCTGCTGCAGTATTTAAAACATCACAAACATTTCTCATATTTTTCTGGAAAATATTGCTAATTTTTAAAGATTTCCATTATATTTTTATTGAATTTTAGTTATCGTGGTTATGACTTTTCTGTCTTTATCAAAAAGCAGTCATTTTTTTCAAACTGAAAATTCAATTAATTTTATTTTAATAACAGTTTAATAAAAAATATTGACAGAGACCAAAATGAGTTTTGGAAAAAAAAAAAACACAACCAAACTTTGTTCCTAGTTTTCTCTATGTTCTCTCAGAAGAGAGCAGTTCATCAACACAAGAAAAAATAGTGTTTCTAGGAAATGAATGCAGTGTTAGTAAATTCCTCGTCACAAGACATCTTAACTATATTCAGTGCACAGTCAAATAAATCTGGGAAAACAAGAATAAATGGATGACATAATGAGTAAAAGTTTCATATAAAATTTTTTCTAGAAGATTCTGCAAGCATTTGACGACTAGTCTATATGATGACACAGATGGTTTAATAATTTGGAGGATGCAATAAGAGTTCAAGCTCCATCCACTATCTTATTTACTTTGCGTTAGAGATTTACCTTTGAAGATCATCTAGTCCAACCCAGAGGAGGTTCACTTAGAGCAGGTTGGACAAGAACGTGTACAGGTGGGTTTTGAATATCTCCAAAGAAAGAGAGTCCACAACCTCTTTGAGGTTTCACTGCTCTGTCACCCTAAAAGTAAGGAAATTTTCCCTTATGTTCAGACAGAATTTCCTGTCTTACAGTTTGTACCCATTACTTCTTGTCCCATTGATGGGCACCACTGAAAAGAGTCTGGCTACATCCTTTTGACACCCATCTTTTAGATTTTATAGACATTGATGAGATCCTCTCTTAGTTACCTCTTCTCTAGGCTGAACAGACCCAGGTCTCTCAGCCATTCCTCTTAAGAGAGATGCTCCAGTCTCCTGGTCATCTTTAAAGCCCTGCACTGGACTCTCTCCAGTAGTTCTGAGTCCTCCTTGAACTGGGTAGCCCGGAAGTGAACACAGTTCTTAAGATATTGGCCTTATTAGCTGAAAGGACACCTTGCTGGCTCCTGGTCAACATGTTGTCCAGCAGGACTCACAGGTCCCTTTCTGCTTTCCAGTAGGTCAGCCCCTAACCTGTATGAATGCACTGAATTATTCCTTCCTAGATGCAGGACCCTACACATGCTCTTGTTGAACTTCATTAGGTTCTTTTCCACCCAAATCTCAAGCCTTTCAAGGTCTTGCTGAATGGCGGCACAGCCTTCTTGTGTGTACTCCTCCCAGTTCTGTGTCATCAGCAAAGTTGCTGCAAGTACACTCTGTCCACTCACCCAAGTCTTTGATGAATATGTTGAACAAAACTGGACCTAGTACTGACCCTGGGGAGCACTGCTAGCTAGAGGCCTCCAACTAGACTACACTGCTCATCACAACCCTCTGAGCTGTCTTTTATTCAGTTCTCAACCCACCTCAATGTCCATCCAACTGACCCACACTTCCTAAGCTTATCTATGAGGAAGTTATGAAAGACAGTGTCAAAAATCTTGCTAAAGGCTGGTTTGGTTTTCTTTCTTTGTTTGTTTGGGGGTTGCTGTTATTTTTCTTTTTTTTTCATATAATCATATTCATATAATGGTTAGAGTTGGAAGGGACCTTCAAGATCATCGCGTTACAACCCCTCTACTATGGTCAGGGACACCTCCCACTGGACCAGGTTGCTCAAAGCCCCATCAAAGGAGCTCTCTGCTATTCCCAGAGCGTTGTTAAAATACCATGCAATAGGTACTAGAAGATAACATTACTAGTAAAAGCTTATGAAGCATATCTGAGACCTGTGTGCAACTTTTGGAGAATGGAAGTGTGTAACAAATCATCATGCGGTATATGCAATGTATTTTTCAGGTTTTTTTAAACAGCAAAATTCTTCATATCAAAATTCAGCTAATATGTCATCATTGGTACTACTAACAGGAAGAAAAAAAGCAGCAGAGTATATTCAAGCAGTGAAACCTTCTTCTATGTATTGGTTTTAAAAGCTCTCCAAAATTTATTATTTTATTCTCCTTCTCCCTTGCTAGTTTGAAATATTTGCAATAAAATATTCCCAGAAGGGAGACCATCTCTAAAAGTATTTTATTAACAGGCAATTTTGGCAATGAAACCATTCAATGTTTCAAATGAAGAACAGAAATGGAATGGATCCACAGGAAGAATTCTGGCATCTGGACAGCAAAGTTGAGTACAAGTGATGGGCTACGGTCATTGACATCATTTAAATGCTTCCCACTGTGATGATGAGGCAATGAATTAAAAGTGTGCTAGGAAATCTCATTCCTGTGACCCCCATCAGCTCTTACTAGAGCACTCTGAGACTTTTGACTTCAGGACTTCATTGTTATTTCATATCTTTTGGTGTCTCAACACCATCTAACTGGGCCTGAACCAACAGGCATATATTCCAGTAAACTACATCACTCGTGCAGCACCAGATGCTTCATGAAGCCCCCTCAGAGCAAGCAGGTGTGGATTAATCCCTCTGCCTCTGCTGATCTCAGCCTGCTCTGTAAAATCAGTAAATGACTGTTTCACTACACTGAGCATGAGGTTATTATTCTCCTCCAGCATTATTTTTTTTTTTGCTTGGGATGAGCTGTTTGATGCTAAATACTTTTGCCTACAATACAGAAATGCAGCTTTCTCATGAATTTCTCTAAATATTTTCTTCCACTGCAGCATAGGGCAATTAGTTTAACCATTTAATGGTGACACTTGTGTAATGTGCCTTCTTTTCATTAATCCCAAATTTATCACTTTTGAAATTCATTGGTTGTTGCTTTGTTATTGTACTATGGAACTGGGAGGCTAATCGCCATTTCCGTGTCACAAACATTCTGGTTAAGTTCCCAAAAGCTGAGCTGCTTGCCAAGGTAACTAGTGTCAATTTTACACTTCCTTTTCATGAGAAGTTTTCTATGACCAAGATAATTTCCACTGCCATGTGATAAGCACCATCTAACCCTATGGTCTTTTTAGAAGAGTGGCTAGAAGTGTGTGTAGTCGCTCAGAAGAGGTTGGACCACTTGATCTATTACAATTATGTCATGTTATTCTCTGTCCTATCGTCAATTATTTAGTATCCTCTTGGGACCAATATCCATTGAATAGTGAACTGCTTCTGATGGTGCTGAGGGACCTCTCTTGAATGAATACAGTTAACTTCATGTGGTCCTCTGTCACTATCCCTCCCATTTTACCTATATAGCTTATGGTTATTACTCTCAAACTTCATTTAATATTGAGAAATACAGATTGGAGAAGATTCTTCCAGGTCTGTGCTTAGTCTATTTTGGATGTAATTATCATGAATAGTTTCTTTTCTCATCTGCAGGTTTCAGTGTCTTGCTGTTCACCCTAATTTCCATGTCATTTTGTAGGAAAACTGTTCTTTTTGGGGGTATGTGGCACCATGAAATGTATTACATCAAATAGATGAATTTCAGAAAGGAATTTGCATGCCTTCTCTTGTTCCATCTGTTTGGGTTTTTGATATGATAAATACATATTTTTCGTCTCAGACTTTATTCTTAGTCCACAGTGCTTTCTAAGCAACTCATGCACATTTTTTGGTGAAGAACTTGTTTTATTCTCATTTCTCTAGCCTTAGTAGTTATCTTATCAATAGTTGATTTGCTACACACACACAAATAAATGCATGTGGTGGAACTTCAAATTGAATAATCAAAGGAAAATAGTAGTGTTTTCTGTATTCCAGGTATCATGTGAAACTGTGATGATTGCCCAGTGTGCCATCTTCCTCAGAGATCTGCCAAATCTGTAACATGTTCAAGTGATGACAAGTAAATGTTTCATAATCATCAGTCTTAACTCAAAAGGCCTGATTCAATGGCCAATGAAATCAACATAAAGACACTCATTAATTTCAGCGCAGGTTGAATCAGTATCTCCAATTAAACTGTATCATATTTTAAGCTCTGTTAGACTGAAAGTATATTGTTATAGCAAAACTGAATCAGCAATCAGACTTTCCAAGTACAGAGAGATTCATCCAAATACTGAGTGCTATATTTTACCACTGAGATAATAAAAGCTGACCTTACTTGGCAGTAATAGCAAGATGCAGTTTGCAGAAGTGAGCTCTTGATTCTGTAAACAGATTTCTCTGTGAATGCTGTAGTCCAAGAGTTGCACAAGGGAGTTTGAGTCAGGTCAGGTATAGAAAGCATCATAAATATTCTAGTCTGATAGTAAGAATAATCACTTGGAAAAGGAAACCTTCCTTTCAGTGTTGGTGCACAGAGAAGGAATCCGTGGTGTCCCTTATCCAAAATACACAATATCCCTCTATTGCTGCATTAAATGAGACAGATTATGCATATGTTTTGTGAGGGCTGATCTAGTTGACCCACTCAAAACATGGATAGTCCATCTATGTAACAAAATAAATTATTAGATCTGTAGACACTCATATATCAGCTTGGTGCTTGGTTTAGCTGGTGAAGTGTTTTGGAGATTGAGGGGTTCAGAACTGTCAGAATTTTAAGGCATCAAAACCTTACTTTAAAAAACTTCTAATATATCTTTTGAGTTCCCAGCAACTAAAAACTCCTGCTAAACTGTCATCTTCCTGACATAGTATTTCACCACAGCCTCACTGAGCTGTTTGAGAGCTCAGCACCGTAGTTATGGTGCAGTGCTGAATATTTTGAAAGAAGTACCTACTAGTTTACTCTTTCACTTCAAAATAATGTTTTTTTACACAAGATATGATAGAAACAATTTGTCACATTAGAGAAAAAAGAATGCTAGAGTTCTTTGGTGTAGCAGTCCTCTGTATGTTACATTAAAATGAAATATTATTTAAAGTTCCCGTGATTTAAAGCTCTGCAAGTTTAAAATAAATTAAAAAAAGAACTAGAAATGACATTTTACATCACATAGCAAACAGCAGAAACAAATAACATGCAGCACCATTTTTACCGTCCTTCCAAGAAACAGAGCAATAATAAAAATGTGCTTCATTTTTATGAATAGCCATTGCTGTAATATTTTTAATATAAAATCCATATTTCAGTCAGTCAATGGGGCAAAGGCACTTCTTATGGACAGAATACAAACTTGGTAAAGTAATCTGGGTCTGATCATGGAAAGGTAATTTTATGTTCATAAACTCTAATATGAGCCATATTTTATCTAGTATTTCTTAAGGGGCACATCAACACTACACAGTAAAAGGTAGGTAGATCAGCAACAATTCAGACTAATATTTCTTCAAGGTAGTTGGTGAACAGCAGAGGCCTGAGGCTTCTAGGGAACAGAAATTCAATAAATTAATGCTTAGTTTTGAGGTACTTTCTGAGGTACTTTCATGTTTTTTCCATCCCATTCTTCCTCTGCCACTTTTTTCCAATGATCACTAATTTATAATCTCTCTTATTCTCAAAAGTTATGTCAGGCTTGTGATAATAAACTTATTATATAGATTTTTGTAACTCAAAAAATCGCAGGTTATAAGTCAGGAAGTATTGCACAGTATTACTAAAACAGAAACACAGATGAGATTATTGAGACCACCTAAGGAAGCTGAAGGTGCACAAATCCATGGGACCTGATGAGATTCATGCACAGTCCTGAGAGCACTGGTAGATTAAGTTGCAATGCCACTACACATCGTATTTGAGAAGTCATGGCAGTCCAGTGAAGTTCATGATGACTGGAAAAGGGGTAATGTAATCCCCATTTCTAAAAAGGTAAAAAAAAAAAAAAAAAAAGAAGACCCAGGGAAATACAGTCCAGTTAGTTTCACCTCTGTGCCTGGCAAAATCATGAAGCAGGTCCTCATGGAAAATATGCTGAAGTACATGGAAAATAAGGAGGTAATTGGTGACAGCCAACATGGCTTCACTAGGGGCAAATCGTACCTGACATATTAAGTGGCCTTCTACGACAGTGTAACAGTGTTGGTGGATAAGGGAAGAGCCACTGATATTATCTACCTGGAATTGTGCAAAGCATTTGACACTGTCATACATGACATTGTTGTCTCTAAATTGGAGAGAAATGGATTTGATGGATGGACCACTCAGTGGGCAAGGAACTGGCTGGATGGCTCCACTCAAAAAGTTGCAGTCAACAGCTCAATGTTCAAGTGGCAGCTGGTGAC